>WAAE01016550.1:0-22454 GCA_013400495.1 Nicator chloris
CAATAATTAAAACACAGCTAAAAAGGAAATATATATTGAAAGCAATTAAAAATAGCTTTCAAGGAAAACAATTAGTTAATTATTCTTCAAAGCATATGTCAAAACCTGCATGTGGAAAATATGGATTTATTTTACAGGAGGAGGTGATCAGCTACCCTTCACCTACAAATGCAGTAATCATAATAATTACTAGCAAAGAGAGATTGTTCCCTTGTGTCAGCAAAAATGATGCCATTGGTACCCTTTCTCAAGCATTGAAGCTGCAGTGACATCTCTATTTCATCCCACAACATATACATTGCATATGTTGCCTCATTTTGTTAAATTCTCTATAACTGACTTTAAAAGAACATTTCAAACTCAGTCTAGTCCAGAAGTTCAAAAGCTGAAGACAGACTGCTTTGGCAGGAGTGATAGTGATGAACATTAACTGTCCTAACATGATTTTTCAGTAAAGGCTGTAGTCCCCAGAGGTCTTCTGCAAAACACGTGCTCTGATTAAAGAGTCAGATCACATGTACTGCATCCTGCAAAACCGAAGGCAAATACTTCAGACTTTGCATACCCATCCTCAAATCCATGTGACAGGAAAAGCTCCAAACATTAGGTCAAGTATATGCTTTAATCCAGTTTTATGAGTACATTTACCCTTTAGGTCACCTCCAAGACATCCTTCCTCAAATCTCACAGTGCTCAACATTATTTCTTAAAGACTTCTCTTTATCTCAGGCAGCCTGGAGCTTTATCTGGTTCTATGTACAGTTGACATCTGCTCAGAAGGATCCTGATCAATAGCAAGTCAATGAGCTGAAGTGCTGAAAAGCACAGAAAGAAGCTGCTGGTTTGCAGTTAGGCTGCGAACATCAGCAGTCTTCTATCATTCCTCTAATGATTAGCAATTTATGGGCAACTACATTAGAATCTTCATCTTATGACACACTGTGATAGCAGGCTAGTGTGGGATACAAGATTCTCCCACCAGTCTATGGTAGGGAATGCAGGCAGGGTCTGGTTGTCACCACTGCTCTTTAGTGAGTGATGAGCTTTTAATCTGTAATTTAGCTCAAGTTTATTTGCTTCATTGTTGTTTGCATGTATTTTTCTGTTTGAAGAAGTTAAGTGCATTTGAAGGGTTAGAAAATCTTTTGAAAAAGTGCAGCTCAATATAGATTGGCACATGCAAAATCAGGAAAACCTCCTGTGTCGGCATCGTGGATGCTACTGCAAAGTTTGAAGATACAATTTTTAGGAACACTTAAGAGAGAAAAAGAAAAAGGGATTGGACAAAATCAGATGAAAGCTGCAGGAAGGCTGGACCACTGGTTTTGTGGCAAAGGAAATCCTGTGTATCCAGTATCTACTTTTAATTGGAGCTCCCTTCACCTAGCTTCTAGCTGCCTCAAGAAAGTTTTATTGATCTGTATATTTCCACTGTGAATGTGCTGAGCACAAAAAGTCTTCTATGTCTTTAGTGCTACCAACAGCGAGTGTGATGAGTGATGCCCATTCTCTGCTCTGCTGGGCACTGCCTTTTGGGAAGCTTTTATTAGGAGATAATCTGTAGCCCAGGTCCATGGTGGATTTCAAGCCTAGATGGCAAATTTTTATTTCACCATCCTTTCTGACAGTTATGGTATTTCTTGTGCAGCCCTCTGGGACCCTGTGTGAAGGGCGCTATATAAGTATAGGGATCGGGTTGGCTGAGTAATTCTTTTTGACTTCATCAGGCTGTAATCCTGCATGCCTGTGGTTATAAACCCAGAAAATCCCAGATAGTCCTACAAAATATTCAGGAAGGGCTGGCAACAGCTATAAATACATATCAAACTGTCAAAACCCATTACCATTTAGACTACTCTGCAGTCCTTTCCAAATTACATTAGAATATCCAGGCTTGACTTCAACTCTTCTCCCCCACACCCTCTTTCTTCTCTCTTAATGACAGGGTGCTGCCTGTAGCTTAGCTTGCCAGCATAATGATGCATGTTTCCTGCACACCTACCTTTTTACTACAGCTCTGTGTTTACGTTGATCCCCCTTCCATATGACTCACAGGCACAGTGAGTAACTGTAGTTCTGTACATAAACAATTTTGGCAGTTTTCAAAACTAAAGCATCCCACTGCCAAAATGCTTCTGTTTACCACATAGAACAAATGTTGTTATTATTGGAATTCCAAGACTGCATCTTAAATATATCCTTTCATAAAAATGTTGTCTTACTCTTAATGTCTAATTGGATATATAACAAAATAACAGAAGAGATTTTTCTTTTTCTTTTTCCAGTTCTATTTTGGATGATTACCAAAGATAAGTAACAGTTTAGCATCTGCATTGCTCCACAGGAACACTGTACTGAATAAAATTATAATTATCACAAAAATGTTAGTCCCTCTGATAAGTTGAAAAGCCCACATTCCCTCCAAACTGCCCACGTCCTTCTCTCCACCTTATAAGGGACAAATAGTCATCAATACCAGAAAGAATTTATCTGACAACCACTACCTATTCGCTGGGTAATTAAACCAGTGTAAACTGGGGATGTCACTGCTTAGGTCAGTGGGAAGGCTCTGAAAACAAATATTTTCTCAGAAATATTTTTCTCAGAAATATATAAGAAGTGCATGATGCCATTGTTTTCAGTGCTGGTTTTTTCACTTGGTGATATATACAAGGATTCAGGCAGGTACTCGGGCTGAGAAAAACTGCAACCTAAAAACCGCACACCACAAGTTTTTGAAAGAGATGAGCTCCTGGAACATAACCCTGTTCCAAAACCTTTTGATCCAGTTCTTTCAACTGAATGAAATTCAGATTTTACTCACGCTATAATGGGGAGTTCATGTCCTATCTGCTTTCTATCTGGAAACTTTCTGCAGGATTTTGAGAAATAAAAGAGTGGTTAGGTATTTCCTGCCTCTTAACATAAAATATTTCTATAGCTCTTTACTTGCAAGTATCCCACTGCCACTGCTGCACTATATTTCATGTCTTCATTCTTCCAGCACTGAGCACACTTAATTGGTAGTGTACTAAAAGAGCTGTATCCCTGAGCAGGCTAAAGTGAGCCCTAGTCGCAATTAAATTCCTGCAGGTGGAGTCCTCTGGTGGTGGATCCTCTCCACCAGCACGGAGAGGAGCTCACTCACAGCCAGGTTCTTTCCTGCCCTTCCCCTCACCAACTCCAGTCTCTCTCTTCCTCTTCTTTCATTCGCTCTATAGAAAGTTTTAATTTAAGTCTGGAGACATGTCAGAAACTACCAGCCTGCTCTTTTCATTTTCCTGAAAATGGGAATTTGACTCTTTAATGCACTAATATTTACAGGTGTTGCATTGCAGGACGCTGTAATGCTGTGTAGTGGAACTGATGGAAGCCCAGTGAGATACATGAGATACAGAGAAAGATATTGTGGGATTAATTCTAAACCTTCCAGTACTTCTACACAGCATGTGAAAATACAGATTTGTGTAAATGCACTCATCATGACATCACTACTATTGTTCACCACTTTGAAATCATGTCTGCTCTTGCAGGCACCAAGAAGGCATTGCAGGAAAAGCCTGACATCTTACAGTGAAAACACTGTGTCTTGGAAACCATGACAATTTGCACTGGTACTCTGCTGCAGTAAAAACTATTTCACAATATTTCACGATGGCATCTAAGTTGCTCCAAATGGTCCTTAACTGAATATGAAGGCAGAGAGATGCAGTGTGATAAAATAATATATGACAGTGGGAAAACTAAAGCCAAGATCCCAAGAAACTTTGCAACACTTTAGTACTTAAGGAAACAGTGCTGTCTCTGCCTACACTCTATCAAATATGTGGATTCAGCATCTGTAAGAGAAGAGAGCTAGGGAATGAATTTGTAGTTTCTTGTTCTATACGGGATGTAAAATAAGTCTTCATAATTTAGAATGTTCTTACCTCAGAATAGGTAGGTTCCTATTGGTTATTATCTCTGAAGAGGCTGCATGAAGAGTGAAAATTACTTAAATGTGAATCAAAAGACAAATTGTTACTATGGGTGCCTAAAATTTTTGCAGGTCCCCAGGCTAGCAATTGTCATAGTCATTGGCATTTTTGGAGTTGATGCAATGGGATGAAAAGAAAGGAGATGAATCTTACTGGAAGGCCTTGACGTTTTCTCTTGTTATATTTAATGTTCAATGTATTTTTACTTGTGCATATATTAAAGGCAGGGGTGTGGCTTAAAACAAGGCAATATGCTGTGTTTATTTCTGGTACATAATTTAGATCTTCTCTTTCTCATGAAGATCAGAGCTGTGTATGTTTGCTTTTCAGGCCTTTGAAGTATTATCAAATAATACATGTTTAACTAAACAGAGAGAAAATGCATAGGTCTTTACAAAAAGCAGAAATTTTGTTTGTTTTTTATTTTTAGAGAATAGAAGTTTTCCAACTCAGATTTTCAAATACAAGTGCATTTTGGACCTTGAGTTCTTAAGCATCCATCTATTTTAGTTCAGCTGTCCCTCATCACACTCTATAAATAAAAGGGAAGATATTATTCCTTCTTAAAATAGAAGAATATGGATTACATAGATTCTCAGTGGTTGCACTCTACTACCTCAAGAAGAAACTTATAGCTAGGAGATTACATTTTTTGTTACCAAGAACCTGTCAGCAGCCTGCTGCAGTGTAGATTAAGTATTGCATATCTTTTTTTCCAGTTCAGAGTAATTCAGTTTCCAATTCCGCCTTTCTACAGAGTCAGCCACTGTTTTTTTAATCAAAAAGATAAACCATATCAGAGTATGCACTCAGACTGCTTTCTCTCCTAAAGATTTATTTCTTCCTTCTATTAAGGGTCTTCTTAAATATGAACAAATAAAATTCTCAAGGTCTTACCAAATTATTTATGGTTAAGAAAATACTTAGCATGTTGTTTCCATTACTGGTTTTAGCACTGGTGTCCTGTCATGGTACATTGTGGAATTCAACTACTTCTCTTGTCTATCAGAAGATAAAAACTGTCTCTTCCTCCCTAAACACAAACACATACAGAGTGCATTTGGCTAATTCATGCTACACTGTATGGGCTAGGAACTGGAAATAATTCTTATAAACAGAGTGATACTGACCTGTTGATGGATTCTGTGTGTGCATACATGAGTGCATTTGACTGTGACACCTAGAATCACAGAGTCACAGAATATCCTGAGTTGGAAGGGACTGATCAGGATCATTGAGTCTAATTGCTGGTCCTACACAGGACAATCCAAGAATTATAATACGTGCCTGAGAGCATTGTCCAAACACCACTAGAGCTCTGTCTGGCTTGGTGTTGTGACTGCTTCCCTAGGGATCCTGTTCCAGTACCCAGCCACCATCTGGGTGAAGAACCTTTTCCTAATATCCAGCCTAAACCTGCCCTGACACAACTTCACGGCATCCCCTCAGGTCCTGTCACTGTCACCACAGAGAAGAGATGAATGCCTGCCCCTCCTCTGCCCCTCACAAGGAGGCTGTACCTGCAGTGAGGTCTCCCCTCAGTCTCCTCCAGGCTGAACAGACCAAGTGCCCTCAGCCACTCCTCGCACGCTTCCCCTCAAGGCCCTTCACCCTCCTCATGCCCTCCTTTGGACGCTCTCTAACAGCTCAATGTCTTTTTTGTATTGTGGCACCCAAAACTGCCCCCAGCACTGGAGGTGAGGCTGCCCCAGCTCAGAGCAGAGCGGGACAATCCCTCCCTTGCCTGGCTGGTGATGCTGTGCCTGATGCCCCCCAGGACACACTTGGCCCTCCTGGCTGCCAGGGCACTGATGACACATGCTCAACTTGTCACTGACCAGGACCCCCAGGTCCTTTCCCTCTGTGCTGTTTTCCATCATTTCATTCCCCAGTCTGTCTGTACATCCAGGGTTGCCCCATCCCAGATGCAGAATCTTGCCCTTGTTAAATGTCAGGTGTCTGGGGAATGCCCAACCCTCTAATTTGTGGATGTCACTTTGCAGGGCGTGTCTTCCTTCGAGGGACTCAACACCTCCTCCCAATTCCATGTCAGTGATAAACTTACTCATTATCCCTTCAAGTTCTGCATTCAAGTCAATTACACAAATGTTGAACAGAACTGGGCTGGAAATAGAACCCTGTACAAGCCCACAGGTGACAGGTCACCAATCTTATGTAACCCCAATGAATATAATGAATCCATGTCCTGTATCCATATACATGCGTATGAAACTCACAAATGTATAAGAAGTGACTACTAGAGTAAAATATTGTGATTCACAGTTGATAGTGATAGCTGACAGTATATAGAGTGCTGCTGTCTATTTCTGGAGAACAAAGGATTCATTTTCCCATCCATCACCAGCCTGTTGCACAGTGTTTCTGTGCTTGGAAGCAGGCGAGTGTAAAAAGATGTAAGTCAATCACCTCTGAAGGATCCCCTGGAATATACACATTTTATTTACTTTCTTTTCCTATTTCTTTTTTATTTCTTCTGCACTTGATAGTTTTCACAAAGAGACTTCACTAGTCAGGGCCATAAAGTAAACCTACCGTTCAAAAGGAAGCCAGGCACAGTATTTTTTTAAATGACTGAAAGTGTGAATGGAATCAATTGTGTGAGCCAAGGTAAATTTGGGTGAGAAAGCAGCACACACAAAGATGAAGAATTGTTGATTTTATTCTGTCCCGGTAACAAGATGCCTGCTCAGCTTAAGGGGGCTGACTTTGCTCACTGAAAAAGAGTAGAAAAATATGTAAAACCATCTGAGAGCACAACAAAGATAAAATCAGTGCAGTTCCATGTTTTAAAGCAGTGTCAGAATGGTGAGCATCCACTCTGTTGCACCCATGAAATGACATGTCGTAGCTAAGCAGTACAATCCACAACAGACATAGCTGGTCAACTGGAATACAAACACACCTTTTCCCTGTGGGGTTGCAGTCTCCTGCAACATATTAATCAAGAAACTCAAAACTAGGGCCCAGCATCTAATATTAATGAAGCAGCAGAATCCCCAGAAATATGCCCACTCCATGTGCAAGCCTGCTGGAGCAGAGCTGGGAGACTGAAGTAGCCTTCGCACCATTTGCTGTGGGTGCAAGGCTTTGCTCTCAGACACCCTAAGTTCAATGAGCAGTGCTCTTGGCGAGGTGACTGTGAGGTGGCCAGACAAGGGCTGCATCCCCAGGGAATGGCAGAGCACTGCTGAGTTGTGCTGTCCTACATGCCTCCTCCTGAAGTCAGACGCACATTCATCCCAGAATCGGTAGCAGAGGAGCATGAGAGATCCCCCAGGAACAGTCAGTGGCTGATGACAAATCGTTTGGAGATACAATTTCCCACGCCTCGTGGTGCTCCTGTGGTGCTTGTGCACAACTTCCAGAGAAACAGAGAAAGCGAAGGCAGCAAGCTTTAATTTCTATTTTCAGTGGACAGAACAAGCCATAGGTCACCTTGGCTACAAACACCTGTGGGTTTTTTCCGCTCTAGTGTCAAGAGGACTGATATTAATGAATTTCTCTTGACTTTAAGATTGATTGCATTGTTTTCTTAGAGAAAGAGATGCATTTACAAAACATGAAAGATACTTCTAGGTCTTCAGGATTAGTGCTACTCACAAAAAATCTTCAGTTGTCCAGCTTCCAGAGAACAGTGTAATTAGCAGTGTGAGGAAATACATAATTTTTACTTAAGTTGCTTAGTTTCTCTCTGCTTTTTGTTTATTTTCATGTGTAAACAGGATTTATTAATTCATCCTTTGTCTATGGACGTTGTCAGTAACTTCTTTACCCCAGTCATCAATTTCAATCACATTTAACACAGATGTTGTAGGTCATAGACCCCTACAGGTTTTGCAAAAATTAACTGCCACATTGAGAGCTGAGCAGCTGTAAATATCTCCTTTTTAGGGGAAAAGCTAAAGCATGGATTAGTGTTTCCACACCAGATGAAATTAACGATTTTTTTAGACACAAAACTGTCTGACCACAGCACACTAAAGTGACAGAAGTACTTCTGGCACAGAGACCAGCTTCCTAGAGTGTATTTTCTGCTTCCTCACAGGAGAAGATGACACAATAAACTGCAGCAATACCACAGCAGTTTAATCACACCTCTTTAAATATTAGTTGTTTTTCTTAGGATCTGAAAAAACCCCAAATAACCAAACAACAAATTAGGTGTTTATTACTTAATGGCTATGAAAGAACATGGGGTCTTTTTCCACTAGGACTTTGGGGGGAACTCAGACATATGTCTTGAAATTAAATTTAAATCCCACCCCCCCAAAAAATCCCCAAAGAACCCCAACAAAACAAACAAACAAACAAGAAAACCCAAAACAAACCAAACTAAAAAAAAAATTAGGAAGAAGCAGTGATGATCTTCATTATGATTTTTGCACATGTGGATACTGCATAATACATTTAAATTACCAGTTTAGAGAAAACCACCACTCAGCTTTGGTTAATACCAGCTCCTGGATGTCCCTTTCTCCTTACTTGCCAGATCTCACAGATCTCCATGCTTGTAAACTTTTGCTCCATGGGGCTTGTCCACTGAAAATAAACTGAGTCAGACTGCTCCGGAACCCTCTGCTCCTTCGCCAGCCGGATAACGGAAACAGAAATCTCTCTCCCCCTTGTATAAAGGCCGCAAGGCACACATGTCCCTGCTGAACAGCAGGGTAAATGAAAAGGTATCCTTTACCCATTCACCACATTGGTGAAGTGCAACAATGCAGAAAGCACAGGAGTTCTGTGATCCAAATATTTTTCTATTTGCTATGTTGGAAATAATACTCCACCTGTTTTCCTTCTTGCCAGCATCCCCATGCACTCTAACACTTCTTTTTTTTTTTTTTTTAATGGGATGTGCTTAGGACTGCTCTATTGTTACTATAATAATATTAATTTAACCAGCTTTTAAATAAGCCAATTAGTCTTTATACAGATTAGACCTAAATATTAATGAAATTATGTAGCTTAGATATGTCTTTTCCTAGGAAACTGTGCAGTGTAAATGTTAATGCTTCTCAATATGTATTCTTAGCTGATGAATTATATTTTTTCTGCTGAGTTACATGAATCAATGTAATTTTTTCCCCTATTTCCTTTTTTTTTTAAAGTAAGAACATAACCCCACTGTCGTGTTTCACTGGGTGGTGTAAGCCCCTTGCATTTGACTGAAAACAACATAAGTAAAAAAATAATCTCTCTATCTTTACAGAGGTTGCAAATTCTCTGATGTTCTATGTTTGACATAGTATTTTCTTTCATTGTCTCCAGGATTTATGTCCTGCTATTCCACTAATTTGTATTCTTATTGTATTTGCTATGTTTAGGCATTTCTAAGATGAACATAAATTAAAGTATTACTGTGCAAAAAATTGAAGTTAAACTTTCCTTCTAAAGCTTAGAGTATCAGGTCAAATATTTTCAATCCTTGCATCTCTCTAGAGATATTGTCAAATTATTTACCTGTTATCCATCACAACCAAAAGAAATAAATTATTTAATGCTTAAAGGGAATAATTCTTGTTGATAACGAAGAGGAGAAAGAAATAAGGCTATTTGATTTCTTCATATTCTCAACATCTGGACAGAAAGTGATAACATCTCATCCCTCTGCTATGTGGTGATATCTCTCAAACTTTTCTTCCCTTTTACAGGGCATTTTCTAACCCTTGTTTGCTAGAGTCCTCCAGCATATGTTATGGTTTGTTCATAGTCACCCCTGTGCTTTGGAAAAGCTTGAAAACAGTGAAATCCATCCTGCAGTCCCAGGAAGGACTGAGACCATGACAGAGACACTCACAGGGCTACAAGTCTTCCAAGTGTTTCTTAGGCCTTCAACCAGATGCATAACGGGTCCATGAAGAGACCACGTGGCATTAACTAAGTGACCAATGAAAATACCAGTCAACCATTAGGCAGAAGGTCATAGGTGGGCTGTGACCTACTGCAGCTGTAACAAATCCACGCCTGCTGCTAGATCCCTCAAAAAACCTACAGCAATGCTTTATAACGCAAGAACCATCTTGTCTTATACTTCTGCCCAAGACCAATCCACCCAGCTCAAACTCACCCTTCCTTTCTCCTGTGAGCTCACCAATTCCTGGCACCCATACAGCCATTACTTGGTAGAAAGAACAGACTGAAAACTTTCCTCTCCCAAACTAGACAGTCTATTCCCACTTAGAAAATACAGCAATTTTATTTATATACTGACGTTGTGGACCTGGGGAGCCTGGCTAGCTCCGTTTCCCCGGCCCTGTGGTCAGGAGTCCGTGCTCAGACTGCAGGCAGTCCCAACACGGGTTCCTCAGTGCTGAGGTTTGAAATAAAGGTCCGAGAAGGCTCTTAGGGCAGAGGTGTTTTTTCTTCGGAGAAGGGTGCCCAAGAGGGTGAGGTGGGGGTCCCAGGTGACTTTTAAACTCATCAGGGGAGGGAGTGGTACAGGTAAGCAGAGGTAAGATTGGCCCTCTGGCTGATGGTCCACGGGCAGGGTCAGGGAGGTTTTACAATGGGACAGGGGAAGGACAACCTGGGACAGACCACATCCATCAGAGGGGTATAACAGGAACAAATCACTGGGAAAAACCTTTTAACAAAACTTAGCAATACACATTACCACATGTCACTCTTTTCTGTTTAATTTGAAACAAAAGGAGGGAGAAAACTAACCCTTTAAACATCTGTCTGCAGTCCATCCCACCACCTTTCAACAGCAGCCACGGTGCATTTGGAAGGAGCCACCCTTTCCAGCTTCTTAGCTAAAAATCTTTTTAAGATCTTAAAGGCTAACCAAATCAGAATGAGAATGAGATAGAATAACTAACAAAATATCTTTTACAACTCTTGCCATCTGCCCTGGCAACCCCCAGTTCTTAAAGATGTTCCCCAGCCAGTCTCCTGTTTCCTGCTTATTCTCTCTGATCATGCTCTTCATTGCTTGGATGGAATTATGGATGTTTTGTCTCTGGCCAGACAGATTGAAGCAAGGCACCCCTTAGAGTCGTCACACTCATGCTCATGTCCCGGTGACTGGGTTAGAAGAAACAGAAACAACAAGGGTTCTGGCCTCATCTTGGGGAATGGGAGGATGCCCTTAAAAGAAATCTAAAACAGCATACATACATAAGTAAGAAAATAACATTTAAAACTCAGCAGAAGGATCTGGATCAGGGGTGATGGAGATTCGGGTCTTCCTCTTCCTTTGTGTCGTCGCCTAGAAAAAGCAATTGCTACATTATTGGGTTGGGAAGGCAGGGGTGGGTCTGCACTCGGGGTTTCTTTTCCCTAGGTGGAATATAGGGGTTGACCCATTTTTGTGGAACCCATTTCAAACCTGTGGGGGTGGATATGTAGATATATCCTCGCCCCCAAGTTACCAAATCAAAAGGCCCCTGGACCTTCCAAGTCTCAGGGTCCTTCTCTAGGACCGGTGTTTTTTCCTCAAGCTTCAACCGAAGATTCTGGTTGAAGTGCCAAACTACAAGTGGATTAAGTTTTTCAAATGAACAGTTAAGGAAGTTCATGGTAAACAAGGCCTTACAAAGTTGTAGTTGTGGACTGTTGATCCTGACATCCACTCACTGTTGTTCTAGGGTCTTTTTTCATGTCTGATGAGTTCTTTCTATCACTGCCTGACCAGTGGGAGAGTACAGAATCCCCTTAGTGTGTTCTACACCCTGTTCTTGCAGGAAATTATCAAATTCTTTGGAGGCCTAAGTTGGGCCATTTTCAGTTTTGATCTCTTTGGGGATTCCCAATGTGGAGAAGGCCTGCACAAGGAGTTTCTGTGCATCAGTGGACTTCTCCCCTGTGTGGGCTGAGGCATAAACCGTGCCAGAGAAGCTATCTACTGACACGTGAACATACTTGAACCGTCCACACTCAGGAATGTGTGTAACATCTGTCTGCCACACCTCACAAGTGCCAAGCCCTCTGGGGTTGACCCCTGATCCCAACGAGGGCAGGGAAAACTTCTGGTAGTTTGGACATGCATTAACAATTGCTTTGGCCTGGTCTCGCCTCAGGTGGATTTGGTGGACTAAGCCTGGGACATTCTGATGGTGCTGTTGGTGGCTCAGTTTGGCCTGCTGGAAGATGTTAGGTAGGCCAGCCATGTGCACAGGAGTGGCTGGGGCATCTGCTTTATGATTGCCTTCCATGATGAAACTAGGAAGGTCGGTGTGTGACCTCATATGCGTAACATAGTAAGGATGCTCTCTGTGGGAAAGTAGGTGTATCAGTTTTGAGAGCAATTTGAAAATGGCTGGATTTGAGACTTCGTTGAGGACTGCATTCTCTGCTCTGGACACTACCCCTGCTACATAGGCCAAATCAGTAATCAAATTTATTGGTTCTGAAAACCTCTCAAAGGCCCTGACAGCTGCAGATGACCCTGTGACTTGAGATGAGCCTTCAAGTACCTCAGCATCTGTCTCCCACTCTTGAGTCTGAGGGTCCCTCCATGTCACCACTGATTTGTGAGACCCTTCAGACACATCAGTAAAAATGCTCAAAGCTTTGAGAGGTTTGTGACTCTGTTTCTCTGTTGGGATCAAATTGAATTTTGAGTTAAACAATTTATGACTTGGACAATGAATTGAGACTTGTCCTAGGTAACTATCCAGAGCAAACTGCAACATCTCGTTATCATGGAGCAATTTCTCCAAAGCCTCCTTTGTTAATTTTCCAGTTGATGATGTGATTGGCACATGAATGCATGCAAAATCACACCCTGCCAGCAGTCGCATCCTGACCCTAGCCTTGCTGATCAGCTGGGCCATCAACTCCTGTGGCTTGGTGATACTCTTGGACAGCTGATGACCTCAGAACGCCCACTCTATGATCAAGAGGCGGACCTTTTGGTCCTTGTCCCACTGAAAAATGAGCCTGTGCAGGTGTGGCAGCTTACCTAAGATGATAAAATTAAATGGGAGGTCTGGCTGGCAACGATGGGCCTGCTGGCTGGACATTGCTGACTGAGCCTTCTCCAACACCTGCCGAGCCTCCTGAGTCAGAGTCCTCGGAGAATCCAACTCCTCTCTCCACTTTAACAAATTGAAGAGAGGAGCTAAGTCCTCTGTGGTGAGCCCCAGCCAGGGCCTGACCCAGTTCAAGGATCTGCACAGCTGGTGGAGATCCCTCAAAGTCTTAGGTTTACCATTGATTGCCACTTTCTGAGGTGTTATGGTCCCATTGGCAATCTTGAGCCCTAGATATTTCCAAGGTGGCAGCCTCTGCACCTTTTCCTGCTGTAGCTCAAATCCCGCAGTGGCCAAAGCAGTGGTAGTCTCATCTAGAATTTGTGTGAGTATGTTGTTGTCAGAGGCACACACAAGCATGTCATCCATATAATGAAGGATGAACGCTTCCCCGTCCCTAGCCCAGACTGGGGACAGTATTTTGGCCACATATCACTGGCAAATCACTATTTTGGGGACTGTTGCACAACCCTTGAAGTAATAACGTCCAGTGGCACCGTTTTATGGGAGTCTGATTGTTCATGGAAGGTACAGAGAATACAAACTGTGGGGCATCGGCCAGGTCTAGGGGAATATGGAAAAAACAATCTTTTATATCGATAAGAGCCAAATCCCAGTTTTGGAGGAGCATTGAAGGGATGGCATGCTTGGTTGTAATGATTACATGTTTCTGACTACCTCATTCATCTTTCGCAAATTGTGGAGGAGGCACCACCTGTCTTTTCCTGGCTTTTTGATGACAAAGACTGGAGATTTCCAGGGGCTGTTAGTTTCAAAAATGTGGCCTTTAACAAATTGCTCCTCTATGAGCAATGAGCGCCCTTAATTTTTGTTTACTCAGCGGCCACTGGTTAGTCCAGATTGGGGTGTCAGTCATCCAATTCAGTTTCTGGAAGGGGTGTTGTTCAGTGGCCGCTGTCAAAGATCCCTACGGTTTTTTGGGATTTCTAGTTTAACTCCCCATTGGAACATGGCATCTCTTGCCCACAAGGTAAATTTGGAGTCCAAAACAAATGGGCGTAAAGAGGCCAATTGCCCACCTGGTCCCTCAGTTTGCACCATGCTCTTGGACTGCCTTGCCAGTTGCATGCCCCCTATACCTGTGACCTTGTCAGCCACGGGTTGCAGCTCCCAATGTGACGGCCACTTGTGTGGTGGGATGACTGTCACGTCTGATCCTGTGTCCGTCATTCCCTGGAGTTGGATGAAATCGCCCTCCCTCTTGATTCCACACCAAATGATGGGCTTGTCCTTTCCTACCATTTCTGCCCAATAGACTGAAAGATCTAGATCGGGGCAATGGTATGGCTTGGGCGATGACTTGGCCTTTTGGTAGGAATAGGGAGGGATGGACACAACATGCCAGGAGGGTGAGTCGCTCTGACTGCCCTATGCCACAATATACAGGCAAGTAGACATAGATATACCCATATATGGGTATATGAAAAAAGATATTTACCCATTTGAGAATTGTTGGGTTTTTAAATGGAATTTCATATTGGCATCACTGTACAGAGGGAATTTTATAGTTTTTTAATACCCTGGGAAAATCAACAAGTTAAAACAATTATGTCTGAAATTTGACTCTAATATTAGAATGACTGTTCAAAGTTAGAACACTTAAAACCAGGTGCTACAGGTAGCTTTGTCAGATTTGAGCACATGCCTGACCCTTGCTCTTTGAGTGTTCTTGTTCTTCAAACTAGTTGTAGTTGAAATTTTCTAACAGGGATCTCAGTGCAAGCGCATTGAAATAATCGGTATTAAATCAATATGGTTTAACATCTGCTTAGTGACACAATGCTTAAGTAGTATAAACTCCAGTAATGTAGCTGTTTAGATTTCAGGAGTGGCACAGTATCAGCTTGACAGAAATTAGGAAGCCAGAAATATTTTTTCGTTGTTGAAAGTCTTTACTAGGTATCTGCTCAAGGCTTCTGAAATTAGATTTCTGACTCCATATAGTAGTAATTTATGGTATTGACCCCTTACTGCCATTTCTATTTAGCTTGAAAACAAAAATCTTGATTTCAGAAGATGATGCTGATATATAGCATAATTAAATGTGAGCTTCACATTCATGCCAAATTATCAAAGCAACCACAACAACAACAACAACAAAAGCTGGGCTTGGAGAATAAAAACAAGTCAGCATTTGAGATTCCTTAGTAACTCAGCTGAGTACATCAGCTACATACTTCTGTGACAGTAGGGTCACTAGGAGAACCATATAAATGAAAATATGAGGAAATTCAGTTTAAGGAAAAAAATGTTACTAGTACAGAACAACTGTTGCACGTTGGTAAGTCCCACACTTCATTTTTTTTCATATATCATTGACACTTTTCACAAAAGCAGCTGTGACAGAGAGGACAGAATTTTCAGTCTAAAATATTAATCTCAGGAGGAATTTAGCAGGTCTAAGGTATCTAAGTACTTTGGTTGATACTTAAAGAACTGCTAAAGCAGAAAATAATAGTCGCTTTCAACACTTGGAAGGCTAGAGATGTGAAAACTTTAAATGATGTAAAAAAATGGCTGGAATCTATATGTTTGAATAGGGCTGAAACTAATAATATTCAATGGATACTAGCAGGACATTTTAGAAAGTGTAACAAAACATTTCTCACTTCATATGCTGCCATAACCCTGTAATAGTCTATTGACAAATAAAAACAAACAAAAAATACTCTCATTGTCTTTATGTGCTGTGATAGTAAATAAATGTACAACATGCATAGTAATGAATTATTTTTCCCCTCTTGCTTTTGCTTGCAAATATATTCTTTTTTCTTTCCCCTTATATTGGCACCTCAGGGTTAAACGAAATGTTTGTAACCTGAAGTAGCTGCAAGGTAGAGTTGTGTTAATTTCTTTCATTGATTACATAACCAAAGAAAAAAGGCAACGTTAAGCATTCCTGTTTATTCTTGGTTGGAGGTTGGTACACTTACAGGCCTATTTGCATTGTTTCTCCATTGATGGTTATTTGCTTTAGCTGGAAGTGTTTCTCTGCAAAGTTGGATATTCTGGCTACAGGAAGTTCAGTGAAAGAAGATCTGTATGAAGAACTCTCTGTGCAATCACACAGAGAGGCTGAGGGGCTGCATTTGGCTCTGGAGTTATCAGGAATCACAAACTAGGGAAGGTAGAAGTCCTTCATTTTTATTTACTGTCTGAAGTGAATGGTTACCAAAACTTGCCCGGTTAACAACGAGGCAGATTCTGTAAGAAAGTGGCCACTTACAATGCATAAAAAAACCTGATGGTTTGGTGATAATGGCCTCCTTCATACCTTTTCAGTCCACAGTCATAGAATCATGGAATCTTGGAATCACAGAATCATAAAATTATGGAAAGGCTTGGGTTAGAAGGAACCTTAAAGGTCATCTAATTTCAACCCAACCTTCCTCTAGTCCAATTTGCTCAAAATCCCATCTAACCTAGCCTTTAACACTCCCACAGATGGGAAAAATGTCTCTGGTCATCCTGTTCCGAACTTTCCCCACCCTCACAGTAAAGAATTTCTTCCTAATATCCTATCTAAACCTGTTCTTTTACAGTTGAAAGCCATTACCCCTTGTCCTATCACTACAGACCCTTGCCAGAAGTCCGACTCCAGCTTTCCTGCAGGCCCTCTTTAGGTATTGGAAGGCTTGCTGTAAGGACACTCCTGTTTTCTTTTTACAGACTGCAGAACCTCAGCCCTTTCAGACACAGGACAGGTGCTCAAGCCTCCTGATCATCTTTGTGTCCCTCCTCTGGACCCACTGCAACAAGTCCTTCCTGTGCTGGGACCCCAGAGCTGCATGCAGGGTTCCAGGTGGGGCCTCACCAGAGCAGAGCAGAGCAGAGCAGAGCAGAGCGGAGGGGCAGAATCCCCTCCCTCCCCTGCTGCCCATGCTGCTTTGGATGCAGCCCAGGACACTTTTGGCTTTCTGGGCTGTGGCTGTTCATGACTGGGTCATGTCCAGCCTCTCATATTCAGCACTCCCGAGTCCTGCTCACAGGACCGGTTTTAATCCATTTTCTGCCCAGTCTGTGTTGTTTGTGGTTGGGAGTCTCCCCACTCAGGTGCAGCACTTTGCACTTGGAGTTTTTGAACTTCAGGAGGCTTGCAGAGGTTCACACCTCTCAAGCCTATCAAGCTCCCTCCGGATGACATCCCTTACCTCCAGCACATAGACTGCACCACGCCATTTGGTGTCATCCATCCACCATAAATTAGTAAACCGACCCATCTGAAGTATTTCTCTGAATTTATCACCTAAAGCTGGACCTTGTTCCAGACATGATTGTTCAAAATTCACTGTCCTCAGTACAAGACACTATGTGAAATGGATCCCAAGAAAAATTACAAACTAGTTTTACTTTAGGCAAGTGGTTTGGTCTAAAACAATAGAGAATGGGAAAATTAAATAAGACTGATATTCAAGCTTGTGATATGTAAATGTTGGACTTCATTTTTTTCTGACAATTTGTAATCTACTCTATACAAAAAAAAACCAAACAAAAAAACAATTAGACATGTTTCTGTATATAGACAAACAAAAAACCCTCACCAATGATTCTAGGAATCTAGCCCTCTCCTTGACAGTCTTTTCTGCTTCTTCTCTTTCGGAAGTAGTGTTTTTTTTTCTATTTAAGAGCATTTCATTTTTACCATTTCATTCTCTGTTTCCTCCTTAGTGCCTCCATCTCCTGCCTACAATTTACCAATTTCACATGAAAAGCAATTTCACTCTGATAAATCACACCACCTAACTCTTATGCAGCAATTTTCTTCTGCAGACCTGCAACAGTTGTACAAAAGGAAGAAAGTTTCAGTACTGAGTTTGTGTGAATTACACAGGGGAAAAGCATTTATGTAAGCGAAAAATTGAAGGACTGGGTAATTTGTTCTTTCACACCAGGAATTCCTTTCTATAATACTGCTTTCGTGTAATTTATCTGCAGATGGTTTCATTGTGCCAAGAAATAGAAAGTTTGCAGGGGGATTGTTGGAATGCATTGTTCATGTCACCCATGTGATAACCTTATCTGGCTCTCTATTCACCTTTTCCTAATACTTTTTAAAGTGTTCTATATACCAGCTCTTTGTTATGGGTGCTTATTTTTTGTCAGTGTAAAGATAACTCTGTCTTTCATTCAAGAAATAGATGGTTGCGAAGTTCACATAGGATCTAGTTGGACAAATATTTTAGTATGTGTTTGCACATTCTGGTGAGGGGCCAAATGGGGACATAGTCATGGGCTGGCAAAGACTGCTGGGGGTGTTTGCTCACCTCGGGTGTAGAGCTAAAAAGCATGTGTACTTTTTGTGTCGGGTCTTTAAGCTATCCCCAGAGGTCGCTATTCCCAAGACTCTCCCACTGCCACTGATACTCTTTGCGGTTTCCTAGCTCAGCAGTCCCTTTTCAAGTAAGACCGAATACAGTTTCGTGGAAAGGATATGGTTATAAGAGCCACACTGCAGCCAGAAAGAATAGGAAAATGCCTCACTGCTCTGTGAAGTGACCCTTTTCCCACAAGAATCTTTATGAATTGATATGTTTTTTTCAGCATCACCCTGCAAAACCTATCATGAATGCTAAATTATATAAAACAATTAAAATTTTCACTCCTCACATCTATGAAAGAGTTGGAAATCCTAATTGCAAATCGGTTTGTTGCACTAGTCCCTGGTCTGCACCCATAAGTGCAGGATGCATCTCTGATGTTTTTCAGTCACAGTCTCATTTTGCCACCTACAAAGAACCAGCCTGGGAAGGGGAAACCAGCCCTTCTATACAAATTCTGCAAGTGGCTGCCTTTGGTTCTCCTTTAATAGACTGCTGAAGGTATCACTTATCACCAAGAGATTTAAGGGTTACAGCATCTGTTGCGCCTAAGTAGAAGTGACTGGAGAATATGATTTCATTGACAACCAACAAAGACAAATCTAAATGTCATGATCATTATTTTTCTTGCTATATTATCAAATCCTTGCACATCAAACAATTCTGACAGAATCTCTACTTTCTCTACCGAAAGTAAAGCTTTTAATTGTGACTAGATAACAGTTATGACTGTTCTGCCTGAGAAATATATTAGCTCTAAGGACAGTTCCCTGTACGGGTCTAAAAAAGAGCTTTTACTGCCCGTTTAAAAGACTCAGAGGTTTATTTCAGTTTGGATCCAAAATAAAGGTTTTCACTTATTGCATTTTGTGGAGTTCATTGAGTTTATGTGAGTCAGTGATCAAAAGGACACATAAAGATTAAAATTCTGACATTAAAAAAGTACTCTTACATTGTAGCATGTAAGGTCATAGACAAACACAAACCAATTACAAGTCTGACATTGAGTTTAAACAGGGAAAATGCCAAATGATTGAAGTTTATTTGCTGAAGATGATGGAGGAAGAATGTGTGTGGAGATTAGATTTTAAAATTTGAAAACACAATTCCTGTTTTTTTAATACAGAATATTTCAAACATTTTATCATGAAGTAGAACCATATCCTGTGTCTGTCAGGGATGCCTAGAGTGCACACAACAGACATGCAGGCTTCTCCTTCACTCATTTAGTCAGAGAGCTGCTTAGCCCTATTCACTGAGCTGAAGAGAGTCCAAGATACATCTTTGATGGGAGATCAGATCAAGGTCCTGAATCTATGTCGAGTTATTGGCTGCTTCTCTGTGCTTTATGGCTATACTTAGTCAAATAAATTAGGTGGAATTTATGTCAACTGAATATAAATTTCTGTTGTTCTCATTGCTTAGACAACATAAAAATCTTCCAGGTAGAAATTTGTCCAACAAACAACTTCTGCAGAACATTTCAGCCTTGGAGGAAGTATATATTTTATTGCATTGTATTTTGTTGCATTATTATGTAATATTCAAAGTCTCTGTGGTTTCTTCCTCAAATCCTATTTTTGGTTTTAGATAGAAAAACAAGACCAGTTCTCTTATGTTACAGTTTTGATTTCCTTTTTTGTTTGTTTGCTTTTTCTTTTCTCCTTTCTTTTTTGGGGTTTTCTTTCTTTCTTTCTTTCTTTCTTTCTTTCTTTCTTTCTTTCTTTCTTTCTTTCTTTCTTTCTTTCTTTCTCATCAATTAGAACAATAACTATAATCAGGACTATGGAATTTTGTTTTCATAAGAAATGTTATTTACCCTTTGAACTCATCCAGCTTCTCCACAGGATATGCTTTCCTGAAGTGACTCAAGGCTATTATTGTAATCTCCCATCACATTTTCTAAGAGATGAACACATAGTACCTGCTAATTGACAGAACTAGCTTTCAAGAAGTCAGAACGGCTTTTGTTGAAGTGTATCAAATGGTGCTTAATTCTCTTTCTGTTTGTCTCACATTCGACCTTGGGCTGAACTTCCTTATTTCTGAACACTTTAACGATCAACCATATTTCACTCCTTCATCTGCTCCAGTTATTGTATACCAGAGACCATTAATCACATTAATCCTGCACTCTACAGACCTTCCATGGGGCACAATTTGTATGAATTTGTTTCATCTGTAGATGCCTGACATGGATTGGAGTGGACTCACTGTTTCTGATTCAACCTTACACCATTTATCTGCACCCACTGGCCAGCCCATAATGAATAGCTGCTGTCAGTGAAATAGGCCATGCTCCTTAAGCTGCAAATGCTTTGAATATTAACCCAGTAGAGAAAAACATCTCTTTCTAAAGTGAAACATTGCTCTGGCAATAATGACACCAGTGGATGAGCTCTGTCAAGCTCTGTCTTCTGTTGGTGGCCAGCCAAAATGTCCCTCTGAGAACATGGTTTCTCTGCAACGCTTCTGCTGCTGGCACATTTTGCTGCCATCACAAACTTCAGCCCTTGACGCAGAGGGAACCTCAACTCTTGTAAGTCTTACCATGGCGGTGATGTTTGCTGGTAAGTCTGGGCTGTGGCAAGTTTCTGCTTGAGCTGCCCCATTTGGAAGTGATGGTTTAGGTGCCATCATTAATTCAAATCACAACAGGGAGAGAAAGGACAATGGTTAGTCTTCTTCACCTAAAGAAAATATGACAGGCTGTTTGAGTAAACTGCTAGAAAATACTTTTGCCCTGAAAAGAAAAGGTTCAAGATTATTTCCTCCATTCAGCTCACTGAAGCACACGCAGTAAACACGGTAGGAGTATGCAGTGCTACGTATCTGAGTAAGTCTCCTGTTGTGCCCAAATTTAGGCAAGTAACCACAGCAGACCTTACTTCCTGAGGAGACAGACATCCTTCTTCCCATTAAGTCACTTGTTACTGTTCTGTCAAAGAGACACAGTTATACAATAGTTTTGTACCTTTTCATACCTTTTTTAGTGTAAGGAAAAACAACCTTCCTGTCCCCAGTGACCCTGAGTAAAAGTTACAAATGACTAACATAACTTTATGATTTGACTTTGATGCAAGCTGGTGTTACAATGTTTCACATCCCAGGTTTTAGGTGTTTTCATTTTTATGGATGTGCACTTGAAACTTCTGTTTCTGTTTTTCTTCTATTTACATTGTAATCTGACGGCTATAACATTAAACACAGCCAAACTGATTACAAATAAATATAATTTGAAAAACTCACAATAAATCATCTTTATATACATCGGATTTCCTAATGTGCTATGTTCTACTTTAAAAAAAGAAAAGATGGAAAAAATAAATACTTATATTCATGGAAGTGCAACAAAGTCGATGTAACTTGAGGGGTTGTCAGAGACAAGCAGCAGTTTGTATGGGGGCAGAGTGATTAAAGGAGATCAGGGCGACTTGTAAAATAAAGGATGACACAGAAAATGTTGTGTTCTACTCTTTTCCTGAAACAAAGAGTAAAAAGTGCATTCACAATGAAAAATCATACACTGAAGGCTCGTTGGTAATGTCCCATCTACTTCAGGCTAGTTGTTCTGCAAACTGGCATTTTGAGACTGTCATTCTCCAAAGTATAACTAATCTTTTAAGACAGCAAGAACTTGTGAAGGCTGAGGCAAAGCAAAGAGTTTAGCCCTGCCCAAGAAAAGGTAGTAGTGTCAGAACAAAAGGAAAACAAAGCTGATTTCATTAGAAAATTACCATATTACATCAGAAAGAGGCCCTGGAGTTCTGATAGTCACTCTAGAATGTAAGCAAAAGACAGCAGCCTTGGATTCCCCTTACCATAAGTGCTAGGCAGCTGTGGGAAGGGTGTGCTGAACAGATTGCTTGTTAAACAAACACACCTGGGGGAGGAAAAGGGAGGCAAATTGTCACAGCCCAGCTCTCGCTGCTCCCAGTACACCCTCAGATCTGACCAAATCCTGTTTACTTCTAATTTGGGGCAGAGGTGGATTCCTGGATGGGAGATCAATTCACAATAAGAGACCAAGGCAGTTTCTGGACATGTTCTTTGGGCAAAATGGCAAGGAGTGCACCCTGTGCAGAGGCTCAGTTCCCAGCTGTCACTTCTATATCTCTCATCCCTAGCTGCCAGGGGCTCAA
>WAAE01016551.1:0-30808 GCA_013400495.1 Nicator chloris
AAGCGGAAGAAGCAGAACAAGAATGCATTTAGGATGTTGTAGCTTTGCATAAAAGCTCAATGCAATTTGGTTTTATTATTCTGTTTTAGAACTGACAAGATCAGATTTTTTCAGCTGAGAAAATCAATCAAAACTATAATCAGTCAAAACTAGTCAATAATGAAGCAATCCCTCTTTCAATGTGTTTTGAACAGATCCTCTTGTTCAAACACCACTTAGTATCCACAGGTCTCAATGCAGTGTGAGTACTGAGATAGTGTAATTTTGGAGTTTGGGGTGCAGGCTATTTTTGCTAACAGAAAGACCTATACAGACTGAGCCACAAAGTAGATACACAAATTAGCTGACATCACCAATGAATGAACAGTCAGTTGTCATGGCACAACAGGATTTTGTGCCACAGCAGGTTTTTTTTACATTGTGCCAGGCTGTTATATATGGCCTTGGCACAGATGTTAAATGCACATTCTTAACAGCATGAGAGCTTTCCTTCAGGGAGCTTTTTTCTACTCCTCTTTATGTCAGCTCCACAGCCTAACTGGTCTGTCAAAAGTTCAGTTCACATGGGTTGCTGCCACTGCCTTTCTACTTAGCATTTCCTATACCACACATATCGACACTCCCCTTGGCTGCTGCCTGTTCTAAAGATTTCTAAATTCCATTTAGCTGCTACTTCTATCCATCCAGTCAATCTGCAAGGTTACCCATTAAAATGGATAAATGTGTACAATAAAAACTTGCCACAAAAGACGTGTAGGTGTATAGGATTATGTTGAAAAATGGACTGAAAACCACGAGATCTGTCTTTATCTCAACAGGCAATACCAAAACATTTTCCAGAAAGAAGTCTCTGTGCCAGATAAACAAGAGACTTCGTCAACTCCACAGCAGAACACATGCCTCCTCTTCATTTGTGAGCATCAATCATTATAGATGAGCCCTACAATGAATGCTGACTACTGTTGCAGTGTGTGAGTTCATCCTCACGGTCAGTGCTATGCTGTTTAGAAATCCTCTGTTGGTTTTGTATTTTCTCTGCTTGTTCCCCCCTCTCCCCCCTCCTTGGTACCTTCTGCCCTGAGCCTCCGCCCCCGGTTTGTCAACCTGTTCCTACACCCACCCCCTGTTCGGGAAAGTTCCCTGTCCCTCCTACAGCTCAGCTGTCCGTCCCCCATATGCCCTGCTCCAGTTATTGTCAATCCTCCCAAGCCCGCTCCTTGTTTTCCAGAGAGTTCTGTTGTTCTGAAGTTGTTATTGGTGTTTGTTCAATGTGTACTCCCTCCTCCTTTGCCCCATTTGTCAGACAAAGTGTCACTCCCCGGACTGACCCTGCCTATGTTTCCCCTGATTGGTTAATGTTTGAAGTCCTTGTACCTCCCCCATTTATAAGTTCATGTCCCCCTTTGTTCTGAGTCTTCTTGTCCCTGCCTCCCCATCGGGAAAAAGCTTTGTTTCTAGTGAAGCACACAAGAGGTCCCTCCCTTCTTCCTTGCTGTGACTCCAAGACGCTGATTTACCAGCAGGCTGCGTGGGGTAGAGAGCACTTGTTGCCTCCTGCTCTACTCTGCCACCTGAGCCGGCTCTGGGCTTAGGGGCAGCCCTGTATCTCAGCATGGTGACTACAGCAGTGGGACAGAGCTAGCTGAAAGGGTTCTCCCCTGCCTCCCGAGAGGGACAGGAAGAGCAGCCGCGTCAGACGAGGACAGCAGCTACCACGGCTTTTATGCTATCATACAGGAGAGAGGTCAAAAACAATAATGGGTCCAGTTCCAGGTCATAGTCCATTATAAGATCACTGCTTCCAAATTCAACTCTTCGTACCCTACCAACAATAACAACAACAATAAGAAAAGCTCAAAAACATATAACAAATCTGTGGCCTGTGCATTATTGTGTTCTTGTTTTCAAGGATTTATAGTATTCCTTTAAAGCAGCACACTGTACTGAGGACAGAACATTTGGCACGAAACACAGAAAACATATTCTATATGTTCCATATAGAAGAAGACCATCTTTGTAATTTTTCATTTACAATGGAAGATTAATTTATTCAATCTTTATTCTTTACTGAAATATGACACACAGTGTCACACTTCTTAATCTACAAGAAAAGGTATTAAGAGGCCCCTTTTTTTCCTGGGGAATGATATTTTGTGTAACACGTGATAACCTGCTTGTCTGGGCTCAGTTGTAAATGCCTGAGATGTCTGCCCCAGCCTGCTGATGAAGTCAGTCTATCAGCTTGGCTACGGCAAAAACAGTATATAATGCAAAAGAAAGCAAACTAGAAATTACAGACTGCAGATTTCGTAGGAAGAAAGAGGAAGGACTTAATTCAATATTCATGTACTATACTGTCGGAGAGCAGGGTTGAATTGGTTTTGCAGAACACTAAGAAGGAAGATTTTTATGTTTTAATTTTTTTAAAAAACTCTCCCATCCTGTACATAATTTTGTGATTCTAAGAGAAAAAGTGTCCTTTAGGCTTTTATTACAGTATAAAAGATTAAAAGCTTTCTCTAAGTAAGGTAAAATATACTGCCAAAGCATTTAGCTTTGCAATTTGACCAGCTGTATCTAGCATCTCTGCCAGCACAGCCATGGAGAGAGCAACTACGTAGTGATGAGAAGTCTAGTATTTATTCTTCTCATATCACTATTCACAAGATTGACTACTTCCTAAAAGATACAGGCTTCCTGACATTTTTTCATGAAGATGTAAAATTAAGAATATTCCTGTGTTAATCTCTGAAAATCACCAAAGCTTGCAGAAGAACGAATACACTGATTTTATTCAAACAATACATTTTTCTTGTGCTATCATCCTACATAATCGATTTAATTACTATCTCCTTTATTTCTAGCAGTAATTGCACTCCTCCTGCTGGACAAACAGAGGCAACAACCATAACCTAACTTTCTGACCCTGTGTGAGTTACAAGAATCAAGAAGCAATTTGCTGCAGTAAGAGGTGAAGCTGAAAGATTATATCTATAGAAACTGCTTCCTCCATTACCTTTAGAGCTATCACCCTTAGCTCAAAATAGTTAATTAAAAACTTTGGGGCTTTTCTTTTTTGATCCTTTAAAAATAAAAACACAAGTTTTAATTCAGAAAGAGGTACTAACATGCTGATCAAATACTCACAATGCACTAATCAGTACTGTAATAAAATTATTATTTCACAATAGCACTAAAAGCAATTTTAATTCTACAGCTTCTATGTTATGTACTACTTTATATCTGAAGAATAAAAATTTAGATGAAGGCACACTGCCAAAGCATTCACAACTATTTTTAATGAGCAAGAATAGGCTTATTCCAGATGGCTGTCTAGAAAAAAAAAATTACCCAGTTCTTTGAATCTGTGCTAAACACTAGCCCCTGTCAATTCAGAAAATGTAAGTTCTCAGTTACAGCCAAAATTTCAACAAAGAACAGCACTTTTGTGAAAGGCTGAAGATACTACACTCTCTGGAATGCTGTGGTACTTCAGCTTTAATTGATATACGAAGATAAGAAGAATCTTGCGGGATGCTTGCCTAAAACCCTAACTACTACTAAGCCAATCTTCTCAGTCCTGTTCATCTGGTGTCAAAAAGACATAGTTCTGACAAATCGTTCTATGGTACAAACCTATACAGCATCACATCCTTAGCAACACTTTAAAAATCAACTTCATGGAACTCTGGTGTCATCTTCCAAGCAGATATATTGACTAGGCATGCCAACAAACTATTTTAGGCTTCTCTACTTCACTGTGTGCTCTCCCGTTCTGCAGCTGAAGAGCTGAGGAAGCTAAATACCATTCAGTGTCAACTGCACCTAACAAAGGTCTGAACAGCCCAGACCTGCTATGTCTAATGTTTTTTATATCGTATAAACATATTTTTCTCTCTGGGGCAAAGGATACTGTATGCTATAGCACAGATCCACTCTTTAAAAGGAAGGGTGTAATTTGAAGTAGTCACATATGGAAATTGATAAAGCCAAATAAAACCACAGGTAAAATTAAACCAAACTAAACAGAGCAAAGTACTTGATTACTTTCACAGCTCTCTGTAAAATTAGGCAGCCAAACACAGGAACCTGACCCACTCTTCAGGCAAACACATTAAAATGGGTTAAAAAAATTGTTTCATATGTGTTCTGCCTCCTAACCTGTCACCTGTCAAAGAGGTAGATATTAAAATTAGGCCTCTCTCCAAAAGGCATCAAATGAATCCAGTTATACTAGAAAGAAGAAGTTTTATACAAATTCATACTCGTTTTTTTGAACTGTCATCATTAGTGGTTATTTATTAGGTATTGTAAAACATCGGAAGTAAACATGGTTTCCATTCCCTTGCACAGACCACCTCCAACCAAACAATTTGGTTATCTTTCATATTACTTTTAGAAAGCAAGGCTAACAGACAGAACTTTACCTAACAGCTCATTACCTAACACAGTGTAATTACATGAAGTAATATATTCAGGGAACATTCACAAAAAGGAAATACTCTACCACGATATTATACTATTAGAAGCTAACAAGTCTGTTTCAATGCCTATGGAAAGATGCTCCTAGCAGACAACAAATTATTTTCTGTTCCATATTTCTAGAGTCCCTTTAATGATTTAAATGGAAGTATTGATGTAGACACAAAAAGTAATTAAATTCCTTTAGAATACAAAATTTTTAAAGAAAGACTTACAAAAATCCTTCATTTTGGAACATTCTACATAATAAAAACTTGGTATCTATGAATTTGAATATAGCACTTTTGTCAGTTTTGGATTATCCAAGGAATACAGTCTTCCTACACTTCCAGCTCTCCTTTGCCACATAATCTTCACATATGCTTTTATGGGAACATCACATCCACTTCAGACTGATACAGGAACAAATAAGAAGCTTGGAAGACTATGCCCAATCCTCTTCCAGAAGCAGAATTTCTCACAAACTGAAGTTCTTATATGATGTAGGATACAAAATCATGTGACAAACTTTAATTGTTCAAAAAAATAGAAAATGGGACTTGTCTTACCCACAATGAAGGGTCAGGTTCCAGTAGCCTGGAAAAATGAGTATGATATCACCAGCAGAGAGTATGATAGGGTGTCACATCAACACAGAATTAAAAAAATCTTCTGCATCTCAGTATTTGGAAAAAATCTCAACAAAATTTAGAGTGCAATATCTGCGATGATCTCATTCTTTCACTTGTGACATTTGGAATGTTACCTAGTTTTGAAAATTATTTAAACTTGTTTTCTAGGTTTTTCTCTTTAGTGTACCTGTATTTGTTACAGTCCAATACAAATATAAAGATCATTTCAGATTTATGCTAGAAGTTTTTATGGTTCTTCATAAGCAAGATGGCATAACAGTTTTCCTAAAAAGAAAGAGGTCTAACTCTGCTGTTCTGGCACTTTCAAGCAACCTTCTTCAATATTCTGAATGCTACAGATGATAGGCATAAATGAGAACCAGATAGCAACTTTACAATGTAAGTTTCATAGTGGAAGAAATTCCTTAATTTTTTACTCTATTCCAGTCGATAAGCTCATTTTCTCCGTGTATACAACTGCCTTTTACGGATGACAAGACATGGAAATACTGTAACTATTTATATATAGTCCACATAAAACAAAACTTCATTCCCCTTAACCCACAGAACCTTTTCAAAGCAACACAAAATACTGCTACAAAACCAATGTATCTTTTTTTCCCTTGCAGAATGATCATGTATTTTCTCCTTCCTCAAAAAATCAAATAAAACATTATATTAGGATAGCTATATATTCTGCATAAATCTACTTTGGAGAAAGTAAAAGGAAATTTGAATATATCTAAAGTAATTACCTTATGTCTTTCCAGTACTCATAATCAATTCCAAAGAAAGTTCACTGGCTCTTTCCTCCTTTCTTAGATTTCTGAGAAAACTAGTGTTGTGTTTTCAACACAAGGAAATCATATGCCCTTTCACAAAAATATTTTGTTACTTACCATAAATCAGTTTGCTTACTTAATAACACACTGCTAGCTGAACTCTCTTCACTGAGAGTGAAGCTGAGTCACCAAAAATGGGTAGTGACTAGATGCCAAAACAAATTACATTGCAATACTACTTGTTCAATTCACAGAGAAAACAGGTTCTTACCCAGTTTTTTTTTTTCAGGGGCAAAAAGTAGTAGTAATGGCAGAAGTCAAGTATCAGTGTATAGGAACTAAGGATCTGGGTGTAGAAACACAGCTGTAAAAATAGCCAGTGATTGTCTTCACCAACACAATTATTAATCCTGCAGAGAAACAAAGTGTGCATACATAAAAAGAGAAATACAAATATTTTAACACTGAAGTTATGATACTGTGAATAGAACACTTTATGATTGCTTGTGGAACAAACTACTGGATCCCTTGCACCACAACTTAAAGTGTAGGTTGTGCTACTGAGATCATTGCTTGGAACAGGAGACACACTGCTCTGTATTTTCATACAGCAAAGATACTACTGCAACTTTAAGTAACACTCTAACATTTTGCAGGTTGTCAGCTACAGAGAATCCAACAACTGGAAATGCGAACAAATGTTTTAAAATAAATGTGATCACAGGCTACCCCAATAACAAAGAGATACGACTTAGAAATGAACCAAAGGCACAGAAGATAATACAGGCATTCCTATTCAGAAACTCCTTCTGCATATTCCAACATGAAAAGAGTAAAGGAAACACAAGGATTCTATCTATATTAACTACAAGATCAAAAACCTTTGAAGTTGGCGCATAGTCTGCTTCACAGAAGTTACATGGATGCCATTTCATAAAAGCACTGGCACAGACATCAGTACCAAGCTAAGCCAGCGTGACAGAAGCAATTTACTAGTACTATTCTCTGAAGTCACAAAAACTTGACAAAAAAGGTAGTTTGAAAAATGGCTGAATCAACATAAGGGAATCCTGATGTCAATTCTGTCCTCTGCAGTTTGTCTTGCTAAAAATGGTACCTCAGAACTACTTCCAGAAATGTTTATTTTCACTTAACTCTGGGTTTTACTGGTGAAATAAGAAAGCTGAAATTTATTACTTCCCTGCTTTAAATGCCTAAATGATTAAGCACCACTGGGAAAGAAACAGGAAAAATAAGCAGCAGTCAAGACCACAAATTTCAAAGCAGATTCACAACAGTAGATTATTAGAAGAAATGTCCTGGTTTTTACCATGGACAGTGGTGATCCATCCTCCTCACACAATGTCCACAGCGACTGCAATGGTGTGAACGCTTTGGTCTCATCATATTGCATTTGTTACATAACTCCCAACTTTCTAGTTCTAGGTGAAAATGTAAAGACACGTTAGCGAGATTTAAACTCAGTAATGTGTGCTCACAATAAATCTGTATGCTTGTAATTCTAATTAAAAAAACAAATCTTACTATGATCTGAGAAGGATAAGCACCACACAAAAAGCTTTTTCCCACTGTGACCTTAATTAAACTGGAAGATATTACTGCTACTCTGTGCCAGTTTCCTTATCCAAATTGCTCTCTTCCTATAAAATTCTACGAAGTAATTATTACAGTACAAAAGCTGTGACTCAAAGGAGACTCTATGTTGGGGGTTAGATTAGTTGTTGTTGTTGTTTTTAATGTAGATTTTTTTCCCCTGGGTTGCCTGGAAACTAACGACTGGGTAATTATGGGTGCTTCCCAAGACAAAAGAAGTGGCCAGGTATGGAGGGCGGGGGGGGGATAGCGCGGGTGTTGGGGGCAGGAAATCCCCGGGCTGAGAAGCAGTTCGTTCGTCTCTGGCCATCGGCACGGACAGAGGAGAGGCTCCTTTTTGGCTTGCTGCGAGAGGGTCCGCCGCCGCCGACTCCAGCATAGGGAAACGGGGTGTCGTCCGCCCCGGTGCCCGGGACCCTGTGGCTCATCTCTCCCTCCTGCCGGCCCCACTCCCTCCGCTGCCACCGCTCCGTTTCGTCGGCGCTGATTCTTTCCTCCTGCTGCGGTGTGGCCCCGCAGCCCCACCCTGTTTCTGCGGAGACCTCGCCGTTCCAACTAACTCCGCAGGACTTCTGACTCCGTCTCTCCCACTGGCCAGAATCTCCCACTGTTCCAACCCTACTCTTCAGGAAAAGAACACTGAGATCAAAATTCCCTGGCCCCTGTGAAGCAGAGCTGTTTGAGGCTCCTGGTTTGTTTTTGTTTCCTTTTTTGTTTTTGTTTTGGTGTTTGTTTTTTTTTTGTTAATGCAGTAATAGTTGTTGTTTGTTTTGTTATATACATATATCAGTAAAGGATTGCTAGTCCTGCCCTCAATATCTTTGCCTGAGAGCTCCCTTAATTGTCAAAATTGCGATAATTCGGAGGGAAGGGGGTTTGATTCGTACATTCCAAGGGGGCTTTGCTCTTCCTCCATCAGACACCTGTCTTTCAAACCAAGACACTGTAACTCAATTATTCCCTTACATTTCTACTGTGAAAAAAATTATCTGCTAGACAGAATCAGGATACAATCTCGCTGCTATTCCAGAACCTCCTAAGAAATATTGCTACTACTAGCTAACTAAAATATGACACACCATGGACACTTCAGGGGCATCTTCCATCACAAAGCATTTTAAATGGCATGTGTATCACCATATGCAATTCTACACATAAGACAATCAAAGAAAGAGAGAGGATAGGCTTGTATTTACAAATATATACTATTTTTAAATTACTAATATGAGATTCTTTAAAAGCTAATCTCCAGAGATACTGAGTAGCTGAAAGTACGAGTATTGCTCAGCTTGGCTATTATTTATCTCAAACTGCACCACCCAAATTAGAAGAATTCTTTGAAAATGAAAATTCCAATTATATGTTCAAAAATTTCATCTTCACATGGGAAACAAATGAGATTAACATTGAAATAATTCCAGTCACAAAAGCATGTATCTTCTCTCTTTAAGGAAAGCAGATGGACAACTGAGAAACTTAAATACTTTGACTGTTCAACTTTGTTTCTACGTAAATAAATTTTTTATGACACAAAAATTTCTCAAATCTCAGGGATAGAGGGAAAAAAAAAAGGGAAAAAAGCTTAATATTTATGGTAGGACATTCTGAAATTTTTACTGTAAAACACTGTCCCTATGTAAACAAAATAAAGTTATATTTAGTACTTCTGAGCCACCTGCAGGCAGCTCTAATGTGGTCTTTCTGGCTGCAAAATAACATTTGGACACTGGAAGTAAAGAAACCCAATCTGAGATCATTAAACTAGTAATAATGACAGATGGAAACTGATTTACAATCTGTTCCCATAAATCCAGTGTCACAAAGGTGTCAGTCACTAATAGGGTAGCTACTAGCAGAGTTCAGGAACACCCCAACTCATTTTTTAACACAATTTATACTATGCAAAAATGTATGCTCCTGTCAGCCTAGAGAATACAAGAGAATTGAAGTGCTTCCTCCAAAACTACAAAACCCTTGATATATCACACACCAAATCAAAATACCAAAGTTATGACCTAGCCTAAATGTTTCACCTTCAGAAGTACTCATTAAGTATGACTGCCATATGCACCGAATGGAGCATGCAAAGGTTGGAGAGTTATGCAAAGAGATACCTTAAATTAGAAAAAAATCATTTGTGTATAAAGGGAATTTGCACTGCTCCTGGTATTTTGAAGGTAAATGAAAACTTCAGTATAAATGTACCAGTCTGTAACTAGGAAGTGTCTTCATTATCCAGCTCAGGTTGCAAAATCCATGTTGCTCTTCCTGTAGCAAGAACTCTGACTCCAGAACCCAAGTCTGAAACACCTGACATTTTACCAGATCAAAGGATCAGTTGCCAGAAGCAGAAAGAACCCTGGCATGAAATTTTCTGCAATTAATGTTGACACATTTGAATCCCAGGAAGATATACCCCTTCCTATGATCAGCTGTCTACTTCGTGCACATTGTATCATCAGCACTAAGGCTAAAAAGACCATGTTTCCAAACGCATCATCCTAGATTTTCAGTAACATTGGGAAGAGAGAGTAAATTTTTATTCCGGGCATTCACCACATCTCAAGACAAGACTGAAGTATTCACCCTCACTGTATGGGATACGTTTTCTTCATTCATCAGGTGTTATCTGTTAGTGTAACAAAGCTCATGCTGTTTTAGCAGCGCTACTCCATCCTAAACTCCTAAGTAAAAGCTCTATGCATTAGATAATAGCACCCAACAGTTCATAAAAATACTGTCTTTCTCTGTGGACAATCATTAAGGTTTTAAATTTCCTCCAACTTCTGGAGCACTGGATACCATCCAGGAACTGTGGGATAAATTTACAAGGACAAAAAGGACGTGCTCCATTAAGTTGCTACTTTATAAAAACGCAAGGTAATTAGCACCATGGTTCAGGCTTTTTTGTTAACAGCCTATACAATCATAAGACTGTGGAGAAAAAAGAGTAAAAAATCACAGGTAAAAAAAAAAACAGCATAGGCCTACCTTCCACCACCATTTTCAACATTATATAAATTTACTTAGACAGAAGCTATAGAATTAAAATAACTAATCATCTCTAAACATTTTTTCATTAAATATTATCAAGTTAGTAGCATATGCAACATGTTTGAAAGTCTAGAATGCAAAAAACATCTTCCTGTGGCAAAATTTCCCAGCAGAAAGTGCTACATAACTTTCTGGTAGAATACAAATTCTGGAAAAAGAAGTTTTGAGACCACACAAGGAAAAGTGCTAGAAATTTACAACTTAAAAACAGTGACATACTAACTTTATTCAGCAGGGACAGGTCACGGTTTCCATTAAATCTCACAAAGTCAAATGTATTCCTAATTATTTTGAGGATATTAAAATAACTTTCATTCAATTATACAGAAACAATTTAACATACCTGTAATTGGTATCTTTGGATTTTCAGGTAGTTTTCCTGGATCTGCTACTGAGGCTCTAAATAATGAAACTATACAAAACAATGAGCAGAAGTAATAACCTAAAAAAACAAATGAGCATTTGTTAGTCCTTTTCATATGCACCAAGTACACGGTATCAAAAATACAGATGCTCCAGAACTGAGTTGGAAAATACTCAGCTTTCTCATATATTTTTGATACTAAGTATAGAACATTATTACTCCCCAATAAATAGAGTGAAAAAATAGTAAATAGTTCTGACAGCACCAGCAGGTGCTACTATGACCACACCGTTTTTAAGAGGTTTCTTCACTGTCTTACTACACAAGCAGCAATCATACCACACCTCAAAGCCTCTACATGAAAGATATTCCCAATAGTGCATCTTCACCTTGAAGTTTGTTCCAGCCATAATTCAAGGCTTTTCCCCAGAAAACCCATCAGCAAAACTCATACGAGCTAAGCCACACAGGGATGTATGACAAAATTAACAAAATTTAATTTGTTGCCAGTCATCAGTGCTATCACACCAAATTCTGAGAAGCACTTAGAGATGTGAACCTGAAGTCCTGTCAATAAGTTCTAAGTACAGGACCTTAAGGCCACATTCAGGCTTTTCACCAGTTTCCACAAAAACAAGTTCTACAATAACACCTGTGAAACGAAGTGTCTCAGCTTCCCAGAACACAAAAACATAGGACACATGCACTACTCTTGCCCTTTATCTTACCTTTCGTCTTTACTTTCACCCTAGGTTTTATTTTCTGACAGGATTTTTTTTTATGCATGGTAAGTAAAGACACTACTTTATTAGTAGAAAAAAGTTAAAATTACTTACACAAAACAGCCACAACTGAAATATTTCCCTCTTCATAATGAGGAAAAAGGATGACCTTTGGAATGAAGATTGTATTGTACAGCCAGATGAAGATAATTAGGCCCATGCAGCACCACCCCTGAGGGTCAACCACAAAGTGAATTCGTTGCCCCATTGAACACAAACAGGTAATAAATTGTCACAACCCAGCAAGAAAATCCTAAAGAGATAAATAAAAGAGTAAATTAACTAGTATATTGCAACTTACGTGGTTCATACATTTAAGTAAGAAAGAAAAAAACCTGTCAGCTGTTGATTTAAGAAATTACATAAAACCTTACAAAACTTTCACATACATTTTTCAAGTACCAGGTAGCAAAACATTTTATGATTTCATTAATTAGTTACATCTGGCTAAAAAGTAACATTTGTCACCAAGATGCAAATAAAACCACTACCTGGAAAAACTATTAAGTTATGGGTAAAGCAGCAACTGTCAGTCAGGTGGCAGCAGCAAAGAAAACTCTTCCATCAAAGTAAAAAGGTTGCCAAGCAAATAAGAAACATAGGGGATTATTTATGTTCCACAAAGATTCACCCCATGTATTTATTATAGTTTCCCCCTATATTTCATGGTTGTTTTCTTAAAGCTTTTATGCTAAAATAAAAAATTTTTAAAAGAAGCTTCACTAAGAATTCGGGGTTTCCTTGCTTAAAAAACCTCCTTCATGACATTAATAGCAAACCAAGGGAGAAAGGAGTCATTACCGTGACGTCATTCATATAGATTATTAAAAATATCACACAATAGAACATTTTCTATTGATCACATCTAAAACATCAAGCCTTCCATCCTTACATTTTAGTGGGCTGGGTTCCTCTCCGTTTTAGACTGAAGAAACCTCACCAAGTCCTACAGTGTGAATTTCTGAGCTTCATAAACCAATCTCCATAACAACACAGCACTAAGTCCTAACTACTATACAGTACAACTATCAGGGGTGGGATTAGTACTGTTATGTTTGATTTTTTTTTGTCAGATCACTGTTAGAAACACACCGCAACGGTAGGTTGAGAGATCTCTGGAGACAGGGTTGCTCATGGAACACGTGGTTTATTTGCAAGGGTGGTGGGTGACAGAGCCCTGCTCTCAGCTATCAGTCCCAGCTGAGAGGGTCATCCCGAGAGAAAGAATTTCCTGTTACAGTAAGTTTTATCCCGTTCCATGTTAAATATTCCATTTACAGTGACTAATTGGTGCGAGACACAAATCCTACAGAATTTACATATAGCCTATGAGAACTACTAGATTTGCCTAAGGGCTACATTCTAAACTTTAATGCTAATCTCTAAAATACCCTCTTCCTGCCTTCTCAGCAGGTCCCTTTCTGCATGGTCAGAGGTATTGCTCAATACCCTGTCTTCTGGTCTGGCATACCTCATATCTCAAAAACTACTGTCATTTCTATTTCACTTACAGGCTTCATGTTTTCAGAACCTGTTGCCAAGCAATCATATTTATAAGATTTCGCTGTATCACCTTCCCCAACAGACCACCTTCATACACATATTTTATTATTGCAATGCACATAAATCCCAATCTACTCTCTTACCCATTAGTTTCCCCAATTTCTGGGTTTCAGGAATCTTGTCCATTACTGACGGATTTCTTTCCATTCTTTTCAGCTTCTACTTGTTGCATTGAAATTTTATCAAACAACTCTGTTTCCAGGGGTTTTGCTTACTTGTTTCATGTTTGCTTGTCCTCAGTTGGACAAAATTCAAAATTTCTTTACTTAATACTATTCATGAATTTCATTCATGCCTTCTTTTCTTCTTTTTTTAGATGTCTTATCAAAATCAGACTCAAACAAGCTGTCGTTTTTCCACACTTCTCCTTTGCATTATTTATCATAACCTTTGTTTGCTATATTGTAATGTAACAGCATCCCCATTCAAGTACAGCAGAGTAATAAATGTTTATTTTTATCCTAAAAATACCAAATTTCCTAACATTTGCTTTTAGAAGCATATTGTATATTGAATAAAGCTGCTGTGCTGTTAAAACTTGTTTTTAAGTTCATGATAATCATAAAACCTATTTAGGCCTATAATCTCTCCTAGTATCTAGCACACATGCACTACCAACTGTTACATGCATGGTATCAATACACCACTCTTATATACAGACTCTAGACATAAAATGATGTGGTATTATACCACTGAATCTGCTAGTTCTTAATGTGTCTCTGTTGTAAGCTAGCTGTGGCAACCAGGAGGTTTAGAAAAAAAAAATTATATATTTCTAAGCATGCACTGATGAAAGACCCATCTCATCAAGCAGACAAGCTGAGGGAGGTGAGGAAACTGCACATCCAGGGGTGCTGAAAAGCAGACAGACCAGATCCTCACCAAGTTCTTGCAGCTACAGAAACCCCCACTGCACAAGGAGAAGCAGACAGAGCCTCAGCTTATAAAGTTGGATGTCGAGATTCAGAGTGAAGCAAAGTCTGAGAGCCTCTGAGCCCCAGCACCAAGAGGACAGTTCCTGTTCTGCCTGCAGCTGTGATCTACAGAGCAGGTTCTGAGCCCTGGCAGCACACATGGACAGGAAGCTCTGTGCAAGAAAGCCTCTGAGCCATCTGTGCCTGAGTCCTGTGGCGGTATGTGAAGCATGAGATAAGGAACAGTTGTGGGTCTCTGCTTCTAGGACAAAGACACCTCTGCTGGCCCAACCTGTCACCTGGCAAAGTATGCTGCTTGCCAGGGGCCTGGCTCCTGGATACCATGGACAGGCTGTTACTGAGACTGGTAGAAGTCTGGCCCTTAGACTAGTACCCTCAGCTGCTCTTTCACTCAGGCATCATGGACACAGCCAGGGGAGACCGGGAGTGTGTACCAAGCATGATTATACAGTTCACAGGGTGCTGGCCAAAGTCTGGTAGCCAAGTGGTGTCTCGTTCATGCTGCTGGTGAAGCGGGAGAACTTGAGGAGAAGCAGACAGATCCTGCAAATGAGCAAGTGGTTGTGCAGCATTTACATCCATAGAACCTTCCATGAGGCTCAAGAACTGAGGGTGAAGGGGAACAAGATCCACCTGAAATTGCACAGGGTAAAAGCATCTTTGTCAAGATGCTGCTTAATCGGCTTGGGGAATGCTTAAAAAAGGAATGATGATAGAGAAAGGTTGTGACCTCTAAATGAGCAAGGAGGTGGTGGTCACGGTTTGCAAGCAAAGGATGCAGGGTGATATGAAAAACAGAGATCTTATAACTAGCCAAGCCAAGGTAAAGTGGGGCTGCATCAAGGGTGTGCACACAACTGACACAGGAACACCACTTAGGTGCACTAAGATAGGGTTAGGAAAACCAAGGTCCTCCAAGAGTTGAATCTGGTGAGGGATATGAAATTCCAAGAGAAATATTTGTACAGGTACATAAGCAGCACAAGGAAGCCTAGAGGAAATGTCAGCCTGCTGCTGAAAGTATCAAAATTATACAGAAATGTCAAAGCACCTTGTTTACCTTGCTCTTTTATGGGTAAGACCTGCCTTCTGGAATTCCAGGTCCTTGAGACCTGTGGGAAAGTGTAGAGGAACATTTTTCCTCTATGTCTTTTACTTACTCTGAGTGAGGGAGGATCAGATTAACCAATTTTTAAGTGAACTGGACCTAACACTTCCATATGACCCGCTGAGGTGCCAATCTGAGTGCTGAAAGAGTTGGTCGTGTCATTGTGAAGTCACCATCAACTACGTTTGGAAGTTTTATGCTGATAGGTGACATTGCAGACGACTCAAGAAAACAAGTGTCAATGAAAACCCTGTTTTCAAGGTCAAGGAGGAGGAGCCAGGCAACTGTAGGCCTACTAGCCTCATCCTGTTCCCTGAGAAAGTGAAGGAAACAATCCTGGAAACTGCTTTCAAACACATGAAGGACAAGAAGGCATCTGGGAGTAATCACCATGAATTTACAAATGGAAAATCATGCAGACTGACAAAAAGACAGAGGCCAAAACAACCAAATGTAGCTAGAAACACTGCTGATCACTGAGGAATCCATCTGTTTTCCATCTTAAGATCAGAGCCGCAGAGATTACATGACTTCACAGCATTTCCTCAGAATGGGAAATAACAGCTCAACAAACAAAACAGAGATATATTGTGGAGGCCTGTGGGTCTGCTAGGGAACTTCCTGGGGCTATGCCCTGAAAGAATGTCCCCTAGAATTTAGCCTCTCCCATGGGCTCCTGTGACATGCTGTCAGTTTACTCCAGTTTCCAGTCCCGCTGTCAGCCCTTTGGCCAACACCCACTGTTAACCATACATGTCCATATTCTAGCAAGTTCTTAGTTTCTTGTACCCTCATTGGTCTGTACCCCTGTCTGTTTACCCATGTGTTTCCCTATTGATCACTGTAATCCTTTTCACGCCTACATCTCCAGTTCATTGGTTCGTGTTGTTGGCTCCGCCTCCTTCGTACCCATATATAATCCCGGATCGTCTACCTCTCCCTGTCTTTGTCCCTAGACCCTTTCAGTGTGTAGGTGAAGTAGACTAGCACTGGAAACCTACACAAAGACCCTTCCTGCCTCTGCTGCCTTGGAACTGCTGTGTGTGAGTGTGGTATTGCTGTGTGCTTAGTGGAGCACTCTCCTCCTGGGGATGCTTCAGGAAGGTTGCAGCAACCAACCATCTGTCTGCGCTGCAACAAGATGCAATTACTGAAATACTTGCTTCCCAGTGACCTGCTTGTACGATGTGTGAACAATCAGCAGTGATAGAGATTCAAGAGAAAACAGAAAGAATGCCCATCAAGCAAATATATTCCAAATTTTTATCCCTCAATGACTTACTTTTGCCTGCATAACCATATTCACTTTTATAATTACAAACCCAAAACAAATATCACCTACCCTCAAAATCAAACGTTGGATGGCAAATTCCACAATTAAGCCAGAACTATTCAAATAGAAGCCTCACTCTCAAGACAGGGTGATCTTTCATCTGTCTTCTGTATCTTCTGAAAAGACAGAAAATAGTGTGATACACAACCATTATCACTTGTTTGAAAGGCAGCATATAACAGGTTACTTTCTATTCTTTTTTTCAAACCCCATCTTACTGAGTAGAGCTGTCTCCAAACTGACACATTAATTCTAACTACCATTCCTCAAATCTCAGTTCTAGGCCATTTCACAATTTTAATATATATTTAAAAGGATGTAAGGGTTCAGAGAATGGTCTATGTAAAACTGCACTACTGCCAATGTATTTCAGTTACACACATTTGCTTCCTGTCTACTACAATAGTAAATTAAGTTCTATATTTTTCATTACACTTTGTCAGCAATAGCAAATAAACTATGTTAATATATTGACTTACTCTGGCAAAGTGAGTTTTTCCCCTCTTTCTCCTGGTTTATGTACCACACATAAATACATAAAGAGGGAGGAATACAGAAAAACTAAGAGATTCAAAACCTGGTAACTAGAAAGGAAGTACTAGATTAAAATTTAAGTCATAAACAAAGTGAATTTATCTACTCTTTCAAATACAGCGTTAAAAGAAAAAATGACTGATATCATAATTTTGTTCTTCAAAATTCATAATTTCTGATCAGAAAAACTATAATATGCAAAGAAAATAACTCTATGAGAATGTTTACAACAAATAAATGAGAAAAACAATACAGTGATTTATATCTGCATACACTCAGTATTCATACAAGCAATGAAGTTCTTCAAGCAAAGCAATTTTCCAATGAAATAATTTGGGAGAAAATACAGAGCACTAATATCAGAGGTTTTGTGGTTTTCTTCCCTTGCACCCTAATTTATAGCTATTTCTTCTAAATAACCAACTCAAATACAAATAATTTGAAAGCCAACAGTAGCTGTGCCTATGAAAAGCTTCAGCTGCACCAAAACGTGACAGAGTCTTTCCTACATGATTGGAAATTGTTTTTGCCTTCCCAAAAATTACTTTTATTACAGGATGCCTGGACAGCATTTTTCCCTAGCCCTTTTCTTCCTGCCCATTTCCATCAATGGTATCATAAACTCAGTATTTTGTTCACTACAATTACTTGCAATATGACTCTTCGTGTGACATCCACAGAATAATGAGACCACAGAATGAGTCAGGCAGGCAGAAAGTCAGTTCCAAGAAATAAGAAAACTTTGTGCTAATCAGAAATATTAACATGAACTATAAATTGCTTTCATAAACTCACTTGAATGCAACCCTAGAAAAAATAAAAAGTATACAATTTTGCATCAAGATTGTCCCAAAACATACTTGGAAAACTGTATTTCATAAATACACCCAACATGAGCAGTTCTCCATTTGTCACCCCAAGAGGCTCAACAGTCAGCTCTGGGGACGTCCTGTTTCTTGTACGTTCACGGGTGTTGCACGGATACACAACTATAGAAACTGTGCCTCGCTTTAGCCCTGCTCATTAAGAAAATATGACTTCTGAAATCTAACTAGCAGACCTTTTTTCACAAATCCTTGAACAAACGCAGAACAACACTGATCAGTAACTTACCATATTGTTTGCTGTGAAACACAATTTTAAGACTCTACACAAATTGAAAATATTATGCTCTGTAGTACACATTTCGAAAGCGGAAAAAACACCACTTTCTAAAAAGGCTGCACCCTCAGCAAGTCAGAAAAAAGAACAGAGAGTAGAAACGCAAGAAAGCTACACTTCTCATATTTGTGATAGCTAAAGCAAGACAGCAACAATCAACCTCTCCCAACTTCTGGATCCAGCTGCATTTTTACATGAGTGACCTCCCTGAAATCTGAAGAGTTACTGCCAAAGGCTATGGATACTAAAACTAAAAATACACTTCAGGAGAAAACAAGGTGGACTTGAATCAACTGAACTTCTTTCACAAACTAGATTTTAAAGAAGTAACGTTATGTCATCAAGTGTCAGAATAGAATTGTTTAAGCCTTTTGCAACTCTTCTGTTTAACAAAACAGAAGAGGTATCTGAATAGCCAGTTAACATAAGCAATACCATATTTTTGCTATGACAAAATCCCACACACCTGGCATTTCTCGTGTTTATACAATGGATGGTTGCAGTAGAGACCTCGGCACAACGCAGTTGTTAGGTGGCTGTTGACAGGTTTGTTGAGGTAGGCAAGACATTGACTACTACTTTTCATTGATAGCATCTAGCAAAGCATACCTGTAAACATCTACTGCATTTATAAAATATGTCACTTCGGCTTGCAGAGCGATGTGGCTTGATATTAACATAACCTTACCCTGGTTATCACAAATCCATAAAAACTATCTTTACCTACTACTGACCAAACAGCCACTTGTAGACAGATAATGTATGTTACTTTAAGGACATTACTGTTTGGATCATCACTCTGAAGGGAAGGAAGACCTGTTAGTTCATTCGATTACCTACTGGAGCTGGGAAACGAAAGTGTAAAACCAAGAGGCCAAGGCCATTGCATTTCCTTGTGCCGCGCTGCTGGAACACACAGCCAATCAAAACCACGTGCCTCTCCCACCACCACCTCAATATCAGCAAACACCCTCCTCCTCCTTCGCAGAGCAACCAGCACCCTGGAGCTGCATGGAAGCGACAGCAGCATTTCCTTATTCCACAGCTGGGGAGATGCCCGCCAGGTCTGTCCCGGGTTTTCCTACCCAGCTCCCTGCACAGACAACAGCAATGCGGGATGGGAGGTGCAGGGATGGAGGAAACCCGCCTGTGGTGCGCGGGGCCTCCGTGCCCGAGGAGGTGCCGCTGCCGCTCCGCCGCCCCCCGCCCCTCCGCCGGCCCGGCCCGGCCCGCCCGCGGCGCCGCTCCCGGGGGAACGGGGGTCGCGCGCGCCGCCCCCCGCCCGGGCACGCGCCTGAACCAACCGTGGGCTTCCGCCGCTCCAGCCGCGCGTGCGCGCTCCGAGCGCCCCGGCGGGCGGGACCGCGCCCCGGAGGGAGGGAGGGAGGGAGCGGCGGAGGCAGAGGCGACCTTCGAAACCTGCCAGAGGCGGCTCGGCTGCCTCTCACGGCCGCCGGACGTGGGCGTCTCGCCTTGTATGTGAGAAGCATACACAGGGCGGGCACGGCAGGAATCTGTACCTCGCCTTCTGCGCGGGCGGAGGAGCCGCTCTGGACGGCTGGTCTACCCTGCCCGGTTTCCCCAGGACTGGAGCTCGCTGTCACTGGCCTGTTCCTGAGCACAGACTTCAGCCAGCATGAGCCCTTCTCCGTACCTCATTTTTGCAGCGTCCCTTTGTAATCCTGACAAAAATGAGTGCTCCAGGCAAGGCTTCTGCCTCAGTCTCCAGGCTGGAGGATCTGGTAGCTGCACTTGCTAGGCCTCATAGCTTGAAATTGTATTAACTCAATAGTATAAATTCACACTAGCTTCCTTAAGAGATATTTGCTTTACCTTGTATACTGCATAACCACATTTTCACAATGAGTGAAAGGCCCCATCTCACTGCAAGGAAGGAGGACAACCCCTATCTTGCAGATAAGGACCTTTTATCTTTTGTCTTGTCTCAGAATCTTAAAGCCACCCATGAAGAAAAAAAATGTCTCTGGAATATGAAGATACCACCACAATCCCAGTACTTTCAACACCTCCAGCAAAACCCTGCCATTGTCTGGCATCGTAGGTAGCTGTAGCAACACCAACTGCAGGGACACGCAAATCAAGAAAGAATCATCTGTATAGTGACACCGTGGTGTATATGAATGCATGAAAGGCATAAGAACCATTTGTTAAACACATTCTGTGTGTCCTGATTTGAATGGGACACTTCATGTTCATGAATGAAGAATTACTCTTGTAATTCTGTACTTTGCATCCTGGCCTCTCTCCTCAATCAGCACAGACCAGTTGCACCATTTTTATGACATTCAGATGGCCTGCTGTGCTGTGCCCCTTGCTCACATAGGACCCTCACCTGGCTACAAAAGCCAATCTTCATTTTAAACAGATAATTGTGACCGACGAGGGATTAGCTGTGGTTAAGAGCCACAGACAGCTTGTAACAGACAAGATTTTCAGTGTTCCCAGCTGGGAATCATGCCTTGAGCACCCATTGCTGATGAACATATATGATCTTTTGGCTGCCCTAAAGGTACCCCATCTGTCTGAGTGGCATAGTTCCCACTATAAATTGATGGGCTCTTACCCTGGAGCATTCTTCCGTCACAATGATGGATGAAATGGATGAAGAGTAATGTTGTGAACACTACCAAGGCAGATAACTCATTATTACTAATCATACTCTTCCTAAAACTTACCATAACATGATTATTCTGCAGGGAAAACAAAAAAAAAGAAAATAGAAAAATAGTCAGCTTAGTGTTTACGTAGTTTTCAAGTTTTTGTCAAGATTTTGGACCTTGTCCTGGTTTGTGTGTCCACTGTCTTCTATTACACAGGGCAGTTATTAACATTTCAACCTAAGGTTGCTGTAAGGTGAATATGGATATTTGTAGCAGAAACTAGAGGTTGTCTGGAAGGAGAAAGAAGCATGTTCCAGGTAAATCAAAGAAGATCAGTTATTTCAGAACAATCTATATGTGTCAGTAGGAGCAAGTAACTCTGATAATAATAGATGCGTCAATTGGACTGTTAATTTCTCTATTAAGGGGAAAAGAATAACTGAAAAGGTTGTTCTTTCATAAATAATTATAAATAACAAAAACCAATCTCTGCCTCTATTCCATGACACGTTTCTTACATAGATGTCTGTATGTAAAAGACGTAATAATCTGTGAAAACTTTACACTGATTTGAAGAATAAATTTTGATAGGAAAAAATAACAAACCAAAACAATCAAGAAATTTAGAGGAAACCATGGACTGCGGAAGTAAAATGGAAATAGAAGAAAAGAATAATACTACAGTCAATGAAGGTTTCATGTGGAATGAAAGAATCAGTCAGTAATATTATCTTCCATTTGAATACCAAGCGTTAACATTTCTGCAGGGGTACAGTTGTGATAGCCAGTCTTCAGATTTATAGTCCTGCCAGACAGGTTTTATTTTTTCTACTCAGGAATGTGGAGTAAACATAGGTCATGGAACAAGGGCAGTGGTCTTTTCTGGCTTAGTCATAGCACAGCTTTGCCCTTTTGTTAATGCTTTTTTTAAGAAAGCACATTGCAGGAGGAAAAGCAGGCAGTTGTGTGCTGGACTTCCCAACTGAATATGTTGGCCTAGAGATATTACCTGGCTCTTTTGGCAGAGTATCAAATCCAGATAGATAGATAATGAGCCTTGGTGGTGAACTCCATTCTGTGTGAAAAAACACCTACCTATGGGAGTACTAGCTTTGCATAGTATGGACTTTACATAAAATCCAATATGGATGTATTACAGAAAGATCATTAGAAGTCTGCAGAATTATTCACGTTCTTCAGTGGTGAATATTGCACAATGGCATAGAATTCCTCTTGGATTTTCTGATGTCTGTGTTGTTGTTGCTGTTTATAAATTACAACAGGAGCTACCAGCTGTCATCCTATAAACTTTATTGGCAGTCTGTAAATATTAAATCAGCCTGCTAAAATCAACCCATGTGCAGTAACAGCTGAGGCTCTGTTATGGAGAACACATGCAAGAGGGAGATGTGCACTGTGACTCCCACGATTCTTACGGCTTAAAAGCCCCTTGCTTCTTGAGGCTGTTTTCTGTCACAGCGGGGCGTAGGGTGGTCAGAGTGATGCAACCTTCCCAGAGAAGCATCTTTAAAAAGACATCCTGGGAGCACAGGCACATCTGCACCTTGCTTCTAAATGATTTAGCTCTTTTGTGATATCCTGGGTGACACAGAAGGAAAGAGACGGAGCTTTCATGTAGAGTTCTGCAGGGATACTTTATTCAGGTCTTGCCACTGAGAGGTCCAGGGATGAAACACCCAAGAATCAGGGGAAGCAGGGATTTATCTAGGGAAGGCAGGGGACGGAGTAGAGCACCAGGACCAATGAACTGAGGGCACAGGGGAGGAGCAAAGGGGAAGGGCCAATAGAGTACAAGGGATTTACATAGAGAGAGCAAAGCATGTTGGGGGTAACACTTGCTCGCCATAACAAGGAAAGCTCTTAGCTAGGGGTTTTCCCTCAAGGGGAATGTGGCAAGCTTCAGCCTAAGGGCTGCTCTCTTTCCAGAAGAGCGTGGCTATCCCATCAGTTGGCCTACCGGCCTCCACAGTTTCCCAGGATTCATTTTTAGCCCAACTATGCCCCTTGACCAATGTTCAGAAGGGACATTGTGCACACACACATACTGAGCTGAGAAGTCAGCATTCTCAGCAGTATTCAGTTTCTTGGGTCCTTCTAAAATGTGTTGCTACCACAGTCCTGCAGCACAGCTGCTTTGCTCACTTTCTTGTAAACCTTGGTGACGTACATAGAAGACACTTGTAAACTCTAGAATGGGAGCAGAATTCTTGATGTCTGACACAGTGCCGGAGAATCCCAGCTAGCTCCCAGACCATGCTGAGAGTGGTCACTCCCTAACCAGAATTGGTCTGGGTAGTGGTAGAGCAGGGCTGCTTTCTGCAGCAGCAGGGCTTCTCTCTACAGCACCGTGTTGCAGTGCGCAATTCAATATAAATTGAATTGACATTGAAAAGAAAATGGTTTGTCCCATCCCTCCCCTACCAGTCCATAGTAGCCTGTCCCTGTGTGTCAGTCATCCCGAATCCTCCCAGTTTTCCAGACCCTTCTGTGTCCGTCCCAGTTGGTCCCCTCCCCTTTACCAAATAAGGTTATCCTCCCCACTCCCCTCATGTGTCATTTCCCCGAACCCACTCTCTCAGCTCTAGAATCGTTGGTTATCTTTGATTGTTGATAGGTTCAAGGGAACTGGCTACTCCCAGATTGTGTTCTGATTTGTTAAGGTTGTGATTGATGTTACATGTACCCCACCCCTCAAGCTCTGTTATTGGTTGGTAATTTGTACCCTCCCCTTTGTCCACCCCCTTTTAAGCTCCTGTATTCCTTTGTTCGGGTCTCTCGGGCTCTGGGTGTTACCGTGGCAACACCTGCTCTGTGTGACCCTGGCGTCTGGGACTTAGCTACAGCTTTGCTCCCCTTTTCCAAGTAGTTAATAAACTGGCTTGGGGAACCTGCAACCTGTAGCCCTCCTTTCTTCCTTGTCTCACTCCCTCATCGCCTTATACCGTGTACACCCTGGACTCAGAGGAACTCATCAGGCAGTGAGGTGGGGAGCGTGGACTTCCTCCATGCCTGGAAGGCTAGGTGGGATCCTCTCCAGAGGTTTCCCGCAGCTCCCTGGTACACCACACCCCTTGAGGGATTCAGTCAGCCAGGCCAAGCATAGCCGAAATCAGCTCGAGAAGGGAAGCTGCGACACACCGGATAACAAGGCATCGAGGACCGAAGCAAAGACCAGAGAGGGATCTCTCGTGTTGTTAAAAGAAAATCTGGGCTAAAGCCTTTATTAAAGAAATCAGCTCTTTATTAAAAAGGCTGAGGGGGAGGTCTCGCCCGGGCGATGGTCTCCGGGTCCCACGCTGTACAGGAGGAGGTTTCCGACAGATCGTCTTCTAAGTGCGATGAAGGCGATCCAGGCTTCCGAGTTTCACGGGAGTACCCCGGGCTCGGGGTACCCTGTGGCTCGGTTGTCTAGGGGGTCCTCACTGGAGGAGTGATCTGAAACTGAGGGAGAGGCTCAGAAGGAAGGGTACATGGGTTAGAATGGGTACATATCTGCTCACGGTTGGAGTTGGGTCGGAGCGCTGGGTAGTCCTCATTTGGTCCTCAGAGAAGTTCTGGTTCGATCTTCTGGTCCACTTCCCAGGATTCTCTCTCCTCTATCTGCATATGTAGTGGTGGGCATGGTGGAGCTGTATTGCAGCGCATTGCCAGAAGGAGTCTGTCATGGTGGGCGGAAGTGGGGCTCCTCGGTAATGGCTGCTTCTGAAATGAGAGGCTTCTCCCCTTTTTCACAAGATCTTTAGTTCACAGCACTTTCTACAGGCAACGCTTTATTCTACAATCACTTAAACTGATAACCTTTGCAACATCTTAATTGTAACAATTTGCTAAGAGAATGGTGGACTTGATGACCACTCAAGGATTGAACACCTTCCCGGTAAGTAACATCTATAACATTTTGAAACACTTAAACATATAACGCATATGGCTTATTACTTTCCCAGGGACAATTTTGTAACAGTGTCGTTCCAAGGAAGTTTATTACATGAGAGGGTCAGGGACGAAAAGACCAAAAACAAGGTTGTGCACTTGCTTATCAACAGGGGAGGTACTGGGGGAGGGTACAATTCTTCAACCAATTGTGTGTAACTACGGGAGGATCACAAGGAGGGACTTACGGAACAGAAGCCAGCCAGGAAGCACAAGGGGAGGATATAGCTTGGTTGAACCAATAAAGCATCAAGAAAAAAAGAACTTTCTCGAACTGAGAGCAGGTACAGATCAGGAGTGACAACAAGGTGGAGGGCAGGTTTGGGAGAGTAACAGACAAGCAGGTGAGGGAAGAGGTAACTTGGGTTAAACTAAAAACATAGAGGGAACCAGAACAGTCCATTAAGAAGAACACACTACCACATATGTCATAAAGATCCACATCACAAATAAAGCCTCCCAGTCCTAGCCCGGACAGTCTGACCAGTGGCTTCCTCAAGAATCAGTCTCTGGCAACTTTAAAGAGAGACACAACTCTGATCTGGTAATCTGGAAACTAAACTATAGTGAGGCATAAACAACAAACAGGATGCCATGTACAGTACAGAAAAGATCAGGGTCGAGGGTAAAGCAAGGCTATTTATACATTTACAGAATCACAGAATCATTAGGTTGGAAGAGACCTCCAAAATCATCAAGTCCAGCCCAAACCTCAACTAAACCATGGCACCAAGTGCCACATATAATCTTTCCTTAAACACATCCAGAGCTGGTGAATTTAGGTACAGGGTGTTGTATCCTGTTTTGTGGTTTGCCCTGTTTCTCCCCATGAGTTGTTGGTTTGTTCCCCAGTTGCACACACCCCCTGTTTCTGCCAATCCTCCTGTTACCCCTCCTTTATTCCCACACCTTCCCTGTCAGTCCCATCCCTCCTCCCCTCAGTGCTGTGCCAGTCACCCCGGCCCTCCTCCCTTCATCTGGAAGGTTCTTGGAGGGGCGTCGAGTGATTGGCCAGCCTGGGGCAGTCCCTCCCCAGTTCCCAGTTAATTGGTTGTTGTTCAAATCCCTCATTCCCATCACCACACCCCACCTCTTTCCCATTGGATCGGGACCTGACCCTCCCCTGCTCTCCACCCCCAGTTAAAACCCCTTGCATCCCTTTGTTCGGGGCTCTCTGAGTCTCTCCCCTTTCGAGAGTGGTGGTCTACCTGGGCTGTCACAATATACTCGGAATACAAAGAGACCAGTGAGTCGCCTCCTTTCTTCACTGACAGCAGCAGTGAGAGCCTTCGTCTTACTGAGAGCGAGGGCAGCTAGCCTGACCTCTCAAGCTGCAATCTCAGCCGACCATGCCCAGCTGGGCAGGCGGTGGAGGCTGCACCCCCTGCCGTGGCAGTGCCTGAAAGGCTAGCCGAGGCGATCCACAGCAGAGCAGGGGCTCTGAGGTGAGGCACAGCCGCAACAGGGGGGAGTTAAGGTGGGGTCTGAGGGAAGGATCCAATGGGAAAGAATGATTAGGAATATTATAATTTCTGCAGCAAAAAGTAACCAATAATAACAAGGAGAACTGGGAACTTTCTAGCAACAATTTGCGTAACTAACCAGGGGGATCTTGGGAGAGAACCTTTTGCTCACCACTGTCGTGGTGGGCGTAAGGGGGGTCAGAGTGCTGCAACCTTCCCAGAAAAGCATCTTTAAAAAGACGTCTAGGACAGACATGTCTGCGCTGTGCTGCAGAGTGGTGTAGCTCTTTTGTGATTTCAGCTCATTGGGTGATGCAGAAGAATAAGGACAGAGCCTTTGTGTCGCAGCGCTCTCTATGGTGAGGGCAGTTCTCACCTAAGTTCCGGCTAGCAGCTGTGCACTGTTACAGTTTTGGGTACAGCCTTTGGTCTGGGGCTGTCACTTGCCCACAGACTTCTGGCTGTAGCTGTGAGTTCTTGGCCCTCCTATCCTCCAATATGAGATGAGCAATCCACGACGGAGGCGAAGAATGAAGCAGACTCTAGTCCCGGGAGAAATTCTGGTTTATTAGGAGTCCCAACGGGGAGCTCCGAAGCCAGAGGGATCCAGGGGACAAGAGTGGGGATCAGGGCTCTGCAAGGGTTCTTATACAAGGGGAGGGACAGGGGGAGTTAACATTAAACTGGCAATGGAAAACAGGGGGTGTTACAGAACAATCATGATGAACATGAATCACAACCACAGAACAACAACTGAGGAGGGGCCTCGGGGTCCCCAGCCTATCACTCGACGCCCTCCCTGGAACCTTCCAGGTGAAGGGGACAGGCAGTCGAGTGACAGACAGGGGCTCAAGGGATGGGGAACACAGACTGACAGAGAACCACCGAGAAAACTGGGAGGGGAAACCTAAACTGACATGGGGAAGAAACTAAAACAGTAAAAATAAAGGGGAGCAGTGGTTGCAACCAAAAGGTTGCACACTGCAACATCTCCCCCTTTTTTATTTTTTTAAAGAAGGAGGGAGAAAACTTAAAATGAGGTAAACTGAGGTTGTGGGGGGATGTATTCTGAATGAGGATACAGGTCCATATACCAATTTTGTTCGGTCGGGTAACCGACCATTTCCATGCCTTTGGGGATTACCCCATCAGGGTCCTCCTCGTCATCAGGCAGTTCAATTATGCAAATTTCCGGGGGGATAGGAGTTGGGGGTGTTGGAGGGGAGAGTGTTCTTTGTAACAGGGATGTAATCATGGTTTTGATAACACAAATGGCAATACAAACTATAAACAAGGCAAACAAAACAATACAAATGGTTTTCACAACGGAACTGGCCCATTTAGAAAGCCCCCAGCCCTGAAACAAATTCTCTAGCCACCCACCAGTCTCTTGATTGATTTTATTGACGAGGTCTTTCATCTTCTGAATGGTCTTATGCACGTTGTCTGCACGGGAGGACAAATTCATACAACAGAGTCCCTCAAATTCCTCGCACCCGTGCTTATGCTGGAGCAGGAGAAAATCTATGGCGGCCCTATTTTGCAGAGTCGCCTGCCTGGTTGTTTCTTCGTCTACCAGGAGGTCCACCAGGGCAGTGGAAATTAGGTTCGCCTGTTTGGCACTCCAGCACTCCAAGTGCTTCAGCTCATTTAAAGCTTTGGCTGTGGCCACCCAGGGTAAAGTCACTGTGATGGCCACGCTTTTAGTATTGCCCCAATGTGTGACTCTCTTGTCACAAGATGCATCCGAATTAGCTAGATCTCTTTTTCCAACTGCCAATTTCCCTACCGAATTTGGATCAACTTTTTTGGCTTGCCAATTGAGCATTCTCTTTTTATCAGGAGTGAACAGGCTCAGTCTGCCGAGGGTGCATCGGCCTCCGGATAGGCGAGGGGGGATGCCCGTCCATGCTCGGCTACCACAGATGAGGAAGATTCCATTTGGGAGGGCTTGCTTTTCTGCTCGTTTGGGCCACTCAATCCACACCTGGACCATGTTACCACACCAACGCTTTGGATGATAGGACACGTTCTTGGGTACTACAATGGTGAACGGCAGGAATGTGTGAATTTTCGTTGAGGCATGTTTAAAAACTGTAAAATTAATACAGTATGGTGCGTAAGCAGCGCCCACGAGTTTGATCTCTTGAATTTCGTGGGTCGGTTTTGGCAGTTTGGTGACCCATTCCTCCCAGCTGAGCAGGGGGTTGTCTGGCGTGTGTGGTGTACAATGGTATTGGTTCAAAGTTGTGAGGGAGGGTGGATACTCCCCTTTCCCCAGACGGATCCCCACCAGGCAGGTCAACAGGACGTCAGATGCAGAGGTCGCGTCCAGACAGAGATGATCCTGTCCAAGAAAGTCTGCTAGGGCCTGCCACATGTTGGTTCTCGATGGCCCGTTCACTGCTCCAAAGTTCGTGGGTGGCTGGGCAATCAGCGGGCCGGAAAGAATAGCGGCTGCAACAATCCAACTCAGGGGGGGCCAGGCCATGGTCGCGTGCAGCAAGAGACTGTAACAAACAAACAGAACATAGGATTAAAGCCGGTTCTCTCGGTAGTACAAACATAGACACGGGAACAGGAAGGAACAGCATGAAAACAGGGAAATGACAAGACAGGTCAAATTGAAGTCCTCCGGCGCCTCTTCTTACACCAGCTGCTGTCAGTCATGCGAGGAGGAACAGGCTTCTTCACCACTTGTGGAATATGTGGTTTCACCCATTTCGAGGAGATCCAAGTTAGCCCTGAGGGTTTGGCCACGCAAGCATAGCCTCTCCCCCAGGTAACTAGCTCGAAAGGCCCCTCTATCTCCCTGGTTTCAGGGTCTTTTTACTGTCACCAGAGGTCTCGCTTTCAGGTTGAAGTTTGAGGAGCCACGGAAGTGGCGGATCACTGGAAGATTTAAATGATCAAAAGAACAGTTTAAAAAATTTAAGGTGAACAGCGCCCTCGACAGCGGAACCAAAGGCGGATCCCCTTCGCAATCCTCTTTCTGTTGTTCTAGGACCCTTTTCAGATTTTGGTGGGTCCTTTCGACTATGGCTTGGCCTGTGGGGGAGTGTGGGATGCCGGTCTTGTGTCTCACCCCCCATTGCTGTAGGAAAGCTCCAAACTCCCGGGAGATATACGCAGGCCCATTGTCCGTTTTAATTTCCCTAGGGATTCCCAAGACTGAGAATGCCAAGAGCAAATGCTTCTTGGCATCCCCCGCCTTCTCACCTGCATGGGCAGAGGCATAGACTGCGCCCAAGAAGGTGTCAGCTGAGACATGCACGTATCGGAGCCGGCCAAATGATGCCACATGGGTGACATCAGTCTGCCACACCTCGTTACTGTCCAACCCCCTCGGGTTGGCTCCACTGTTGACGGTCGGTAGGGCGTTCCGGTGACAAGTGGGACATGTCGCCACAATGGCCTTGGCCTGGTCTCGCGTCAGCTTGAATTGGCACACCAGGCCTGGCACGTTCTGGTGATGGAGTTGATGGCTGATCTTTGCTTGCACAAAGACATCAGAGCGGGGCCAATTCGGCAGGGGCAGCGAGGGCATCCGCCCTCCTGTTTCCCTCCGCAATGAAGCCAGGCAGATCTGTATGCGACCTTACATGCATCACATAGAACGGTTGCTTTCTGTGGGAAACCAATTCAACAAGTTTAGAAAGCAACTGAAACAAGGAGAGATTGGACACCTCTTGCAGTACGGCATGGTCTGCTCTGGCAACGACCCCTGCGACGTACGCAGAGTCGGTAACTAAATTGAAAGGCTCAGGGAACCTCTCAAAAGCTCTCACGACCGCAGCCAACTCAGTGATCTGTGGTGAGCCCTCAACCTCAGCCACATCGGTTTCCCACTGCTGAGTCTGTGGATCCTGCCAAGTCATCACTGACTTATGGGATGCACCGGATGCATCAGTGAAAATGTTGAGGGCTTTTAGGGGTTTCCTTTTCTGAGCACTTCGTAGACCCAATTTGAAATCTGCTGCCGAATCAAAAATTTTGTGGGCAGGCCGATTCACTTGAATTTGCCCAGAGAAACCATCCAATGCAAACTGCAAAGCTTCATTGTCCTGAAGCAGGTGATCCAAGTCCCCTTTTGAAATCTGGCCCTTTCAGAATCGAATTGGAATGTGAATACATGTAAAGTCACATCCGGCTAATCCCCTGATTCTAACCTGCGCTTTGCGGATTAGATCTGCCATCAACTCTTGTGGCATTGTTATTCTTTTGAACCAGGAGTAGCTTAGGAAGACCCACTCTATGATTAGAAGAGGGTCCCTTCGCCCATGGTCCTTTCCCTCCAGGTCCCACTGGAAGATCAGCCCATGGAGGTGTGGCAGCTTACCCAAGATGATAAACTTGAAGGGTAGGCTTGGCTCGTAGCGGTGCGCCTGACGTGATGTCATTGCGTTTTGCACCTTCTGGAGCGCAATCCGTGCCTCTGGGGTAAGTACCT
>WAAE01016553.1:0-12280 GCA_013400495.1 Nicator chloris
CTCCATTCCACATGCTAAATATCTCGTCTGCATTCTAGAACAGAAATTAATTTTATTTTTGTAAATTTTTGGGGGGGCTCTCTGAGCTCTTGCACAGCAAAACTCAGGCTGCTCATGTAACTTTTGCTGTGTTAGAACATGAAAATATTGATGCAACGTGTCCCCACAGCAAACATCGCTGTGGATGGAGGTGATTAAGGGTGCACAGCACTGCTGTTGAGCTGAGCAGGAAAGCTCCTGCTTAGACAAAAATAATGGGTTTTTAACAGTGCTGAACACCATGGGATGCACCCAAGCAATGTATTGTGGAAATCTCTGGTGTTCCAGCAGCAGCAGCAGGAGGATCCCGGGGCTGGATAATCAGGCAGAGGCTCAGTGCTCTCCCAAAGAAGGCGGCGTTCTGCCCGCTCCGGCTGCCGGGCTGCCGTGATTCCCGGCTGCCAAACCTCCGTGATTCCCCCTGTGTCTGCCTGGAGATGCAGGAGATGGAGCAACTGGGAAATCAGCAGAGCAGCAAGCTCAGCACTACAAATTGGTAAAAATTATTTAATACTGGGAAGCTGATCTCGTCACCCCCTGGTAATTCTGTCAAAGATGGAATTAATATTAATTATCAACAACGAATTGTTTGCAAGTGTAATAATGAATGGAGGAAATAGGAAGAAACACAGTGCATTTATGATGCAGAAGTGGCGGCTGTCTCTAAATATTTCCTCTGGAATCTCTTGATTCCATTAAAAAGTACTTTTAAAAATACATTTTTTTAGTGTTTGAGTTGCAAATCAACCTGGGCACATTAGGAAGTGCCACAAAGCAAATGTGTTCACTGAAATTCTCTCTGATCCAAGAAGTTACATTCACGTAAAAGAAAAAAAATCAGAAAACAACCCACAGAGATGCTCATCAAGAGTAGTCATCCTTGAAAAAGAGGGAAGAGCAACACTTGAAATATTTTAACTGGAGAAGCCATCATTGGAATATCGCTCCCACTCTGTGCTGATGCCATCAACAGATTGCAATAACTTTCTTTTCGTATTAGGGAAATAAAAAAAAAGTCAGAAGGAAATGGTAAACCTATAAGCAAAAACCCTGAATCCATGAGACATAATTTATAATTAGTTTTCACTAATANCATGGTAAAAGCATAACCCCTGGTATAAGCAAATGGTATAAGCAAAACCTCTGAATCCCTGAGAGATTATTTATAATTAGTTTTCACTAATAATTTTGATTAATCTCTGCCACTTTGCTCTGCACCTTCAAGGTGCCCCCCTGCAGCTGTCAGGGAACCTTCTCCTTTGCCATTGGAGCAGGAGAGACCTTGGTTAGAGCACCACTAACAAGGCCATCAGCTTCTGGAGTGTTTGACAGCGAGATTTGCACAAAATTAATCCTTAGAGGAGTATTTCCCTCCGGAACAACCTTCCTCCACCCCCAGACGTTTTCCAAATACTCCCACTGGCAGATGGTGCAAACACAGGCAGGTCCACAGGCACGGGAATTGTGCATCACCACTCGTGCTGAGGGTTTTGAAACTTGTCACCAAGACCAGAAATGAAATTTTCCCTACTTGGGATCATTTTCCGTCACTTTCTTACCTCAATTGGAAAGTGACAGTAGTTTCTAGGTTAGGAAAGGGAATTCTAGGTAACTTGTATGGGCTCTGGGAGATCCTAGACATGGGAACAGGGGGCACAGGGGTAGGAGCAGCAATGGAAAAAGGGATACAAGCAGAGCTAATCTGTTTCTCAGAGCTGTGTATAAAATGATGGATCCATTCTGCTGCTTGAGGAACATAAATATCAGTTATTAAGACAATCAGGATTTGTTCTTTGCAATTACTTTTTAATAGAAACATGAATCTCGGTTAAAGCCAGATTTACGCTCACCCTTGCCTAACCCACTGCCAGGATCTTTGATCCCAAATTATTTATGAAGTGGGGAAATCCCTCCTGCATGGGGTGTTTCTGCTTGAAATGGGCAATAGGTTCTTCCCAAAGGCCTTTGCACCTTTATTGCATAAACTAATCTGCTGCTGAAGTGCATTTATAGGTGCAACACACAGTTATTACAAAAGCCGTCAGCAATAAAACTTAAAGGTTTAGGGCAGAAATTGAATAAAAAACGTCATTTCCAGTTTGAGCAGTGAAACTGAGACAGTGGGATCCCAACAGGAGGATTTGAGTAAGCACTCTTCCAATGGGAAACACCCACTGCCACCTTTCGTAGTGAAGGGTGGTGAAAGCCCAGAGGCAGAAACAGATTGCTGGGAAAAGTTCCCACAACCAGGGAAGCATGTGGGCTGCAGGGAGCATCCTCACCCTATCCATCCCACTGCCCAGCAGCTCCAGCTTCCTCCTTTCCCCATGGATCTACATGTCAGACATCAGGGCTTCTGCAAGAGTCTGGTGGGATGTACGGTGGGGTTATTCCCTTTTCATTCTTTTAATTTTTGCAGTAATTCTTTTGTCCCTCGTCCCCATCTTGTCTTGAAGCATCACAAGAGATCCCATTTGGTTCTGTTCTAATTAGAAATGATCTCTCAGTTAATTCAGCCGCGTATTTGGGGGGGTGGGAAAGCCAGAGCTCAATGGGAATGGGGTTTCAGNACAGTTAATTCAGCCACATGTTTTGGGGGGGGGGGGGGGGGGGGGAAAGCCATAGCTCAATGGGAATGGGGTTTCAGGATGGTCCAGAGTAAGGACTCCATGAGGGAGGTGACCTCAGTCCCACCACCCTCCCCAGCCTCTTGTGCACTCAAACAGCTTCTGGTTTTAACCAAAAACCTGACTCCCTCTTTTATTGAGTCTCTCAGAGTGCCAAAAGGCAAGTGAAGGCAAACTGAAGTTCTTAGGGAAAGGTTTAATTTGGGCAGGGAATATCAGGATAACAAATTAATGTTTCTCTCTGAATGGAGCATGTCCAGGTCTGGCTCCAGGAAGCAGAAATCATTTTGCACACTAAAAACAGCTGCAAACTTCTGAAATTCGTATTCAGAAAATAATTCTGAATCGTTTAGGTCCTTTGACTTCAACTTACAATTAATTTTGAAGTAAATTGAGTGTAGTTTTATTTACAAGGCCAAGCTGCCTGCAGCTCCCAGCCCTGCTCAAGTGGGAGGAAAACCAACCTTCCACTGGTGTCAACTGGAATTTAAAGGAATTGGGACTCTGAATGTTCAGTGTGCTCCAGAGTGCTGCTCAGGATCGCATGAATCCCTTCTCTTTGAGGAGAAAAGCTGTCTGAATGTCACTCACACTGCCCTTTATTTTTATCCATTAGACAAACAAAATGAATGATCACATTTATGTGGAAAAAAAAGCAGACCCCACGGGCTATACGGCATGAAAAGAACTCTTTCTGCCCAGCAAGATAATGCTTGAAAAGGTGAATGAAAAGATTTTAGCAAAGAGGAAAATGTCCCTGTAGGACCCTTCCTAATTCTGAGCTCCTCAGCAACGTCAGCCTCGCTAATCCATACCTAGCTGTGAGTTCAAATGAAAAATTCATTAACTTTGTGTCCTTTAATTTATTAGGTGTAGCAACACTCCTCATCAGGGGAAGGGCTGAAAGGAGGGGACAATCAGGGTGCTTTTATTCTCTCGGCAAACCCAGGGGCTCACAAAGGGAGAGGACCCGTTTGGGAGAAATTACCCTCCCTAATTAGAAGCGCTGCCGTTGGCTCTCACCAGGGCTGAGCAAAGGGAAAATGCAAAATCTGCCATCAAAGACCATGGCCACAACCATGGCAGGGCCAGGCAGTGGTGGAGGCTCCTCGGGGACCAGTTCATCCCCCAGCAGTGCATGAAGAGGGAACAGGAACAGGAACAGGAAAGTCCTGTTTACAGAGAATTAGAAGTAGAAAGGTAGATTTTCTGCATCACGGCAGGACTGGATGCTGCTTCACATCCCCTGCACTCCCTGCTGATCCATCCTATCCCTGTGTTATGGCAAATTGGAGAGGCTTTTCCCAGCAAACTGCCTGAGTTGGGATGCAGGAAGTGAGAACAGGAAATATAGAGGATATTGAGTGATCACATCCAAAGTGGAACCTGGGATAGCAACCACTCCTGCCTTTCTCTCAGGCTGATAGGATTTGGTTTTATTCCCAGTAACACAATATTTTGTCCTTACATGACCCTCTCCTGTGTCCCTTCCCTCCCTCTTTGGAAAGGAATAAATAATTATCCTTATTTTCTGCCAGGAAACACAGATAGTGAGTGGGGTGAGGTGGACAGCAGCCAGGGCAGTGCCAGCAGCAGAGCCGGGGGCCCAGGCCCCATTAACATTAATGCTTAATTAGTGTTTACATTTTCCAAGCAAAATGTAAACACGTATCTGCACCAGCCAGCACCAGCTGTGATGGAGGGAGTGATGTTATCCAACAGCAATTTCCTCTCCTTTCAAAGGGGCATCTCCAGTAGGTAGGACCACAAAGCAGCATCTGAGTCATGACACCTCGTATTGTGCCCTACAAAGGACACAGCAAGGTCACATCACCAGTTTTGAGGTAAGACCAGCAAATATTTGGGCTGATTCTGTGATGCTGATGAGAAAGGGCATGTAGTAGGAAAATAAAAAAACATTCAAAAAAACCCCAGCCCCTTGGAGGATGCTGCAGCAGTCATCTATGATTTCAATTACAGAATTACAAACTGCCTTGATAGCCATATGGATCTAGGCTTTAAAGCCAGGAATTATTGTTCCCCTAATTAATTGTTCTTTGCAACAGCAGAAAACTCTGAACAGCTGTAAAAAATGTTCACAATGAAATCCGAGTGTAGTGGAGGTTAACCCAGGTTGAAATTTCTTTACAGATATTAAAATGAAGTTCAGCTGAGCCAGAAGTTCATAAAATCAGCTTCTGTTGCTCACAAAGATGACAGAGATGCTCTGACTGTTGGCCCTCCACCCCTCCAAAGTGATGCCCAGCGTACCCAGACACGGAACACGTCCCTCTGACACCACGTGTACCTTCCTGAAGCTGCTTCCAAACGTCTCCTTCCTCAGGGTCCAAGTTCTCTCACTCCAGGGATCCCATAGACAAACAGCTGGAGGAGAAAATCACACAGCTGAGGATTTTCTGCTGCAATCACTGAAAAACAAATCCGCAAATACTGTCACTGATACTTCTAAAACCTCTGTCACGGGGGTGTTAGGACAGCAGATGTTTGTGGTTCCATGGGGGATGGATATGATAGGGACAGGATGCTTCATGTCTAGCTGTCATCAAGGGCTTTTTCCAATACTGGAAGTTAGGGCAGTGCAACATCACCCCCTCTAGACCCTGAGAGTCACATTTGGTCTCCCTCCTCCTTTGGAATACTCCTGGAAAGAAGCCTTATAGGGGCTGGGGAAGGTGAGAAGTTTCTTGGGCAGTGGAGCTGAAACAAGATGGTTTTCCTGGAGGGAGGTGCACAGGCACCCATTTCCCACTCACTCACTCTCAGCAGACCCTTGGTGTGCTGAAAATCAAATGTAAACGTTGATTTTGTGCCATAAACGGAGTCCCTCTGGAAAGGTGAAAAGCTATCAAGGAGAAAAACCACAATCAATGCAAAAACCAATATAATTGTAAACTAGGCATAAATGGCCATCAATGTACATCATCATCTCCATAAGGATAGGGGAGATATACAGGGTGTTAAGGCAGTTATTTAAAGAAGGAAGACTTAAAAAATGTGTGAAGTTATCCCTGAGGTTGAAGACAACTCTCCCACAGTGTTTCCTAAAAGGTGTATAACCTAAAACTGTAAGAACTGCTCTGGTTACCCAGCAAGAACAAGAGCTCAGGTGAGCAGCATAGAGCTGGCAGGACATCACAATTTGTTCTAAGAACAGTAAATAACACAGCTTTATAGTTGTTCTATTCTCTCTTCTTTTGTGGCAGAGTTCAAGTTTTGGTGACTGTGACAAGGAAAAGAGCACCTGAACATGAACAACATCACCGAGCCTTAGTCAGTTGAAGGGACTTTTCTTCAAATGCAGTCACAGATACAATTATGTAGAGGAATTCCTTGTGCCATTATGAATTACTGATGACCCCATGGCCCCCAGACCAGCCCCTTATCCCTGAATCAGGACACGAGAGAGGGTGAAGGTGCAGGACTGTTCCTGCAGTGAGATCAGCATTACCAGACTCACCTGCAGGTTGGTGCCACAGTTCTCAGTGAAGCACAAATCACAGGAACTGCTATACAAATACACCATTATGATTTTTTTAGGATGTACTTGCATTCTTTTTGCAAAGCTTAAATAGGAATTAAGCTCTGTGATTTCCCTCCATGCAGGGATGACTTTAGCACAGGTGTCATCTGTCCCCGAGGCACCAGAATGACCAGACTGACCTCAAAGTGCACATGGAGAATTTACAAACCACACAAAAAAAAAGGGAAATTCAACCGGGAAGAACAAAACAATGGCCAAATATTGCTGTCCAAATGGAACTCATTTTGCAGTGGCCCACAGCCCTGCAGGTGATCAGTGCATCCCCCAGAGGAGATCTCACCTGGGGAAGATGCAGGTGACACCCACAGGCGCAGCTCTGTCACCTGGATGATCCCAGTAATTCCCAGTCCTTGGGAAGGAACAGCCTGGAGTGACAGCAGGGAGGTACAACAGGAAGCCTCTCTTTGTGTGCCACACCAAGCTGGGCTGGAGCATGTGAGGGCACAGAGGGTGGAAGTTATTTATTATGAAATAAACTTTGCAAAGGCTTAGCGAGACACCTTTGATGTTTCCAAAGAGCCCATCTGAGCTCAGTTTTGGAATAAAGTAGCCGGCTCAATGATATCTTAATTTCTTGAAGACAGTTGTTCAGTCTCTTTTCTATACTGTATGTTCCACATTAAGTCATTATCTATGCTGTTCACTCCATTAATTCTGCTAGTTTTATTAGCAAAGTTCTGCTGCCTGGTCCTGTAGCAGTGACAAGCATTTCTAAAAGCTAATCTGACAGATAATGACTCCATTAAGTGTTGAATACTAATTGGTTTACATCAGGGGCCTGAAATTAATTGATGTAAATAAATTAGCATCTGAGCATGCATCACCCCAGCTTTGGATTTTCCTAAATACCAGTGATTTTTAAAGCTTGTATCTTCAGCAAAACACAGCGGAATATAAACAGACAGGATGAGTAATTAAAATGTGGCAACAAAATAAAACTATCAACTTGAGCTTAACAAAGATTGTTTACCTATTGATGGAAAGGGTAGTGCCTACCTGTAGTCTGTTTACACTGCTCTGACTCCTAGAAAAGATACTTTTCTGACAGCTTCCCAAAGATATAATTATCATTTCTATAATAACAGTGACACTGACCCCCACACCATTACTAAGATTTAGTAAAGTTCTGTGATATGGAGGGAATGTGTCCTATTAATCACAACAAACACCTGCCCCCCTTTAAAAGTCAAGGTTTCAATTATTAAATCAAGGAATTAATAAAAGTTATTTTGTTTTAAAAGGATAAAACCTCATTATAGTGGTGATTTCTCATTGGAGTGACACAAATAATGACTGATTCCTAAAGCCTGGGAGAGTGAGAGGGAGCCTGGGCTCCTTGGGCATGTCAAGAGCAGTCCATAGGTTAGAAGACACCAACAAATGTGGTTTATTTTTGCATGCAGATTTACTGTGTTCCCTCCCACCTTTTTAAGCAAAATAAAATCTAATATAAAGCAATAAAATTTTAAGAAGTATTCACGTGCCTTGGGAAAGTGGATGTCATTTGCAGCAGTGAAGGAAACTCAGCCCAGGACAATATGGAATCACAGAATCGTTTAGGTTGGAAAAGCCCTCTGAGATCATCAGTGAAATCATTAATCCAGCACTGCCAGGGCCACCACTGACCCATGTCCCCAAGTGCCACATCCACAGGGCTTTTGAATCCCTCCAGTTCTGCCAGGGCTGGACAGCCTTTCCAATGAAGAATATCTGGATAATATGAGGCACCTTTGGGCATGAACTCCATCTCCACCAGGGAACTCACCTGAATCTCTGCAGGGCTGCTGGGAAGCTTTGGGAAAGCCACTGAGGTTGGTCAAAACAAACCAGTTAACTCCAGTCTGCTTTGGGTCAACTTCCTAATTAATCCCGTTGATTTCAGGTCAGAGACACTGATGATTTTTACACGCACAGAAGAACCCTTTGTTTGACAGAACTATCATCACTGTGAAAACACTGAATGATTTAAAGTTATCCTGCAAAGGACGAGACCAAAATTCCTTCCCAAATATCCCACCCATCCCTGCCCTCTGGCAGTGGGAAGCCATTCCCCGTGTCCTATCCCTCTATCCCTTATCCAAAGTCCCTGCGCTGCTCTCCTGGAGCCTCTTTAGGCACTGGGAGGGCTCTAAGGCCTAATACCAGGTATAATTCCATGAATGAGCACGGAAGGAGCTGTAAGAGTCTCGGGGGGGGCGGGATCCTCCTGTCCCCTCCCGTCCCCTCCTGTCCCCTCCTGTCCCCTCCCGTCCCCTCCCGTCCCCTCCTGTCCCCGAGCTCCCACGCTGGTGCCGCAGCCGGATCCGTCCCCGCCGGCTCGGAACCCTCCCCTGCAGCAGCCGGGTTTGTCATTCCCGCTGTGCTCCTTTCAGGATGCGCTTTGATCCAACGCCAAGCGCCAACCCATGGCAAAGGGGCGGCCCGAGCTCTGTAAACAACAGCTCGAGTGTTCCTCTGCTCTCCCCTGGGCTCCCCCAGGGGCCGGGAGCGCCAGGAATGGCTCGTCCCACCTTTCAGGGGACTTGCAGCTCCTAGGTGAGTCATTTGTCACCACCTGGGCTCCGATTTCAAGTTTATCAGCTGCCTTTCAGTCTCTGAACCACCTCAGAATTCCCACCTGGACAAAACTGCACCACCCCCTGGTCCAGGTCCTACACCAGTGAACTATTTCTGGCATTTACATCACGAGCTGGGGATTTTGGGGGGGCTGGCACCCCCCAGAGCACCTGACAGACAAGAGCCCCCGAAACATTCCTCACACACCTGCAAAGCTGAACTGCAGGGAACAGTGGAAGAAAGTCCCCTGGAAAGCAACTGTGATAAAAGCAGTCATTTCTTGACTCCCAACACACCAGGGATTCCTTCCAGAGCTATCACCCAGCTTCAGGAATAAAGCTAAAAGACAAAAAGTATTAATAACTGGGGAGAGATACAGGAATGCACAAACCCTTTGCCACTTATGCAGTAAAATACAGCTCCAAGTGATTAAACATTTTAAACATTTTAAAGTTTTTAAACATTGCCTTGAGCTACATAAGAAGTCAGAAGGATTTAGTAATTCCGTGTTCCCTGACACAGCCTTCCTTTGAAAGCTTTCACCCAAGAGTGTGGAAAACTCTGCAAAGCATCAGCTCTGGGGAAACTTCAGCCAACATCCATCATCAGTCAGGTACTGGGCCCAAAGCAGTTAACACCACTTAAAATCCCAGGTTGGTCTGGCTTGGAAGAACCTTAAAGCTCATCCAGTGCCATCCCCTGCCATGGGCAGGGACACCTTCCACTGTCCCAGGGTGCTCCAAGCCCTGTCCAAACCAGCCTTGGACACTTCCAGGGATTTAAATGGATAAAAAGCTTTTCCTCCTATAAAAAAGCAGCAGAGCCCCTCAAACCTAAAGCAACATCCTTGAGGTGGGGAGAATGTGGCCCTGTGTGGGTGTGCAGAGGTTTTGGGGTGGTCCTTCCTCTTCTTCATCTTCCAACCACTTTTGGAGCAGCTTCTCTCCCACCTCACTTGTGCAAGGATTTTGATTCAGCCACCACCAGAAGCACTGGAAAATCATCAGGAGTTAACCAGGGAAAATTAATTACAGGAATAAAACTTCCTTGAGTGTCCTCATCAGTATTTAAGTATAATGACTATTTATTAGTCAGGGTAATGGACAACAGAGCTGAAAGGGTGCAGGTTTCCAGTAGTCACCATGCATATGCTTAATGAGAATTCAAAAGACATAATGAATTAGGATTCCCCTGTTGGGCACTGCGTATTTCTTCATTAAATTCTAATGAACTGGGAAGAGTATCAGGTTTGCTCATGCAATGTAATTTTCCCCCTTTTTATGGTTGTGTTTACATGCATTTAGTTAATCCTCATCATCCTTATGACAAAGAAGTGCTGAAAACACAAGTTTGTTAGGAATGGAAGGAAGATAAATATGCAGAGACAGAAGAGTCAGCAGCACAAATTGTGAAATAATATAATTTGTGCTGTACCCCGCAAAACCCTTAGCCCCCAACCAGACATTGCTTTTTTTCTTCAGGAATTGTGGGATGAGATGAAATCCCGTTTAGTAATAAGATTATGGCAATTGATGATGTGGTTTCATTCCTTACCATCTTTAGGAAAAGAAAGGGCTCATTCCTAAAAGCACACCCAGCACATGAGAGGGGTCAGTGCAGATAAATCCAAATTGCTCATCACAGAACTGAGGGCAAAAACAGCCCAGGAAAAAATCCATCTCATTAAATGACTAGTTCAAATGTGACCACGCTGTCCCCAGAATAGTGCCCTGGACAAGAGGTTGGCTGGGCAGTGCACACCTGCACCAGGCAGCCCAGAGAAACAAACCCCAGGAGTCTGAGGTGTTGTGGACTCTTCTGAAGGGCATCAAGAAGAACTTGGAAGCTGGTATCTCCTCATCCCCAGTTCCTGTAAGTGAATTCCTGCAAGTAATTTCCTATAAGTATGTGGTTGTTACAGAGCAAGAAGCATAAAACCAATAATCCGTGCTGGTGTTAAGTCAAAAAATATTTTCAAAAGGGTAAGAGGGTTTGAGAGAGAGGATGAACGCAGCTGCAGTAATCCCACGGTGTCTTCATGCATTTCCAGAATCATGGCAAACTGGAAATCCATTTGCAAGCCACTTGTGGTCCCTGTATCCCTGCTGGGGTCAGAGCCACCGCCCCACCCGATCCCGGAGCCACGGAGCTGCCCCAGCCCTTGTTTTCCTGCTGGCAGCTGCTCAGGTGACAGTGGCACCTCGTGGGGAGGTGTGGTGGCACTGCCCCCGCAGACCCCAGCGTGTCCCCTTCATCAGCACCTCNACGGGCCAGGTTCCCGTGTGGTGGCACTGCCCCCGCGTGTCCCCTTCATCAGCACCTCCCACGTCAAAATACAGGGGATTAGAAATCTTCATCTCCCTGCCTGGTGGCAAGAATAGCAAAGCAATTAGGCTGCTATGGCAATTTTATGGTGCTTAGAAAATTAATAAGCCACTTATTAATTAAAATTTGTCATTAATATTATTATTATCTTTTAATTCCTTCTCTTCTCTAGCTTGGGTTTTTTTCTGTTTTGTTTTGTTTTTTCTCCTCTTCCTTTGTATTTCTTGTTTGCTTCCCAGGATGGACACGTCCCATCCCAGCTCTCCAGCCACAGGGAGGCCCTAGATGGGGAGCTTGGCTGTTCAGGATGAGCCTGGAGTCCACAGAGCCCCACGATGTCCAGAGAGTGGACACAGCCCTGGCAGGCCACGTGCAGGACTTACCAGGGAAAGCCTTTGCATAAATCAGTGTTTAGGTCAAAGGACAAATTCTCTTTTTTTTCAGAGACCTGGGATGTCTCCCTTTTTTTTTAATCAGAGGATGCAGATAAAGCCTGGCGATGTGGAATCTGCCCGAAGAGGCAGTTCCTGGAGGATAATGTCGTTCAGAGGTTGGAAACCACAGCACTTGTTCTTTGTGGACACCAGCCAGGGATTCTTCTGTTGTCGTTGCTTTTTGTTTGCTTGTTTGTTTTTTAACTCCACGTTGGGAATAATCTCCGAGAGACAGTTTAATAAAATTTTACATTAATTTAAGATCAAAGTGTATTTTATTTGTACCCTTGCCAGGATTTTGAAGTCTCCCTCCCAGGCTCCTGTCCTCTGTTAAAGCATCTCCAGAGACTCCTTTGATGCTCCTAGCATGAGAGATCCCACCACCCCACAACGCCAGAGATTGTCGGAGTTGGAAACTTTCCCAGAACAAGTTTGTTGGTTAAAGGGCTCTGTTTGTGATGAAATATGGCTCAGTCCACAGGGTCTTACCTTCAGTACTCTCCCACTGTTGTCTCAGATGACGTTAAGCAGCATCACGCTTGACATGCTCCTCTCTCTCCTGTAAGAGACACCAAAGAACTTTATTATTGTCAATAAAATTCCTACTGGGGCTCAGCGTGGCTTTGCCTGTTTTGTCCTCAGTTCTCCTGGAGTTTTACAGCCCATATTGAAGGGCAGGCAGTGCCATGGACACGCCCTGGGTGGACATGACCTGGTGATGCCCTGTGGTGGCTCTG
>WAAE01016555.1:0-73230 GCA_013400495.1 Nicator chloris
GTTGGGGACCCCAGAGCTGGAGGAGCACTGCTGCTCCTGAGCAAGTCAGGGGGGCAGAATTTTCCCCTCACCTGCTGCCCACACTGTGGGACGAGCCCAGGACATGCAGCTGGGTTATATCCATGAGCTTCTCATCCGCCAACACCCCCAAGTCCTTCTCCCTCAAGGCTGCTTTCAATCCATTCTTGCCCACCCTGAATTGTGCTTGGGTTTGCCCTGGCCCATGACCTTGAATTTGAGCTTGTCCCCAGAGGTACCTTCAGGACATCATACTGGCACCGAGTGCCACAGTGCTGTTCTTTGATGGTCTCAGTCACTAGTTTTGTTGTTCTTGGCAGAAATCAGAACGAAAATTGGCCGGTTTATCTGGGAGAAGGCAGATGCCCTTGAAGAGCAGGTAAGATGAAAAGTTTGTACGACACATGTATGTGCTGGAGGATGAGCTTGTGCTGAGCAGGGAACTTTCACAGGAATTCAGGAAAGAAAAGAGCATATATTCCCTTTGGGAAAAGGGGCAGGCAACTCAGGAAGCATTTAAGAATGTCCTTAGGTCGTGCAGAAAGAAGAAAATTAGAGAGGTGAAAGCTCAGTTAGAACTTAATCTGGCCACCTCTGTAAAGGATAATACTTTTATAAATACTTTATTAACAAAAGGAGGGCCAAAGAAAACCTCCATTCTTTATTGGAGTGTCCATCACTAAAGACTAGGAATAGGCTGAGGTAATTAGCACCTTTGCCTCAGTCTTTAACACTAAGACTGGTTTATCAGGACAAAGGGGCCCCTGAGCTGGTAGACAGGGATGGGGAGCAGAATGGATGCCCAGATACCCAGGAGGAGGCAGTCAGTGACCTGCTGTGCTCACAAGCCTATGGGCCTGGATGGGATCCATCCCTGGGTGAGGAGGGAGCTGGAGGAAGAGCTTGCCAAGCCACCCTTGATCATTAACCATTAGTCCTGGCTCACTGGGGAGGTCCCAGATGATGAGGTATCAGTGCGACACCCATCCACAAGAAGGGTTGGAAGGAGGATCCAGGGAATTACAGGCCTTTCAATGTGACCTGTGGCAGGGAAGGTTGTGGACAGATCACTTTGAGTGCCATCACACAGCACATACAGGAAAACCAAGGGATCACACACAGCCAGCATGGATTTAGGAGGGGTGGGTCATACCTGACCAACCTGATTTCCTTTCATGACAAGGGCACCCACCTGGTGGATGATAGAAAGGCTGTGGATGATGATGCCTACCGGGACATCAGCAAAGCTTTTGACACCACTTTCCATGGCATCTCCTGGAAAACTTGCAGCCCATAGCTTGGACAATTGGTGTCTGGTCACCAGTGGTGTCCCCCAGGGATCAGTGTTGGGCCCAGTCGTATTCAGTATCTTTGCTGATGATCTGAATGAGGGGATTGAGTCCACCAGTAGCAGATGCACAGATGACACCAAGTTGAGTGGGAGTGGGAGTGTGGTTCTCCTGGAGGGCTAGGAAGGCTCTGCTGAGGGACCCGGACAGGCTGGATCAATGGGCCAAGGTCTGGGTCCTGCACTTTGGCCACAATAACCTCTGCAGAGCTACAGACTGAGATGAGTGGCTGGAAAGTGGCCCAGCAAGAAAGGTCCTGGAAGTGCTGATCAACAGCAGCTGAACATGAGCCCAGGTGGCCAAGAATGCCAATAGCACCTGGCCTGTGTTAGGAGTAGTGGGGCCAGCAGGACCAGGAAGTGATTTTTCCCCTGTAATGGGCACTGCTGAGGGCCCAGTCTGAGTGCTGTGTCCAGTTCTGGACCTCTCAATTCAATTCAAGAAGGACATTTTGGTGCTGGAGCAGGTCTGGAGAGGGGAACAGAGCTGGGGAAGGGTCTGGAGCACCAGGAGCAGCTGAGGGAGCTTGGGGGGGCTGAGCCTGGAGAAAAGGAGGCTCAGCAGGGATCTTCTGGCTCTGCACAACTCCCTGGCAGTAGGGTGGAGCTGAGTGGGGGTCAGGCACTGCTCCCAGGGGCCAAGGGACAGGATGAGAGGACACCGCCTTAGGCTGCACCAAGGAGAGGTTTAGGTTGCACATCAGAGAAAATTTCTTCCCAGAAGGGCTGATCAGGCATTGGAATAGGTTGCCTGGAATGACTGGACATGGCACTCAGTGCTCTGGTATGGTTGGGAAGGTGGTGATTGGTCACTGGTTGGACTCGATGGTCTTTTCCAACCTAATTGATTCTGATTCCTTGTGCTTGCTGTGCTGTGTGTCCGTCCCAGCATGACATCCAGAGGGGGACAGCACTGGAAGGACTGTCTCCCTTGCCCAGACATATCTAGTCTCCCAGCAGTGTGCTGTTCCAGGACTTCCAATTGCCACAGGCTGAGCTCAGCCCTTTGGTGTGGTGTTTTCCTTCCCCATGCCACTGCCCATTCTCCTCTCAAAGCAACTTCCCAGCACTTGTGAAGCAGGAATGCCTTAAGATTTAAAACTTAACTCTGAATTACGCTTGAAATCATGAGCCCTAAAAACTTGTGCACTTGGACTGTGTCCCCAGGTGCTCTGCAGGTCACAACTGTCACTCATCCTTGTGCTGATATTCACAGCCCAAGGAAAATCCCACAGAGGAACCAGAAGCAGCAAGAAATGGCTCTGAGGAAGAAGCAGAGGAGGAGGCACTAGACCTGGCTGAGAGGTATTTCCCTACCTTGGGTGGTGGGATTTGGATGCACCGGATTCCAAGCAATCCTAATACACAGGAAGTAGCACACAGATTTTTTTCCCTTCTGATACAGCAGTGAAGAAACAGACTCTGAAGCACCCTCCCAGGGAGAATTTCCATACCGTGCCCTCCAGGAATACCCGATAAATAACATGGTGACAGGTAAATACACCTGGAAAGGGCTGCAGATGGGGCAGGGACTCAGTGAGCCCTTTTTCCCTCCACAGGCTATGCCTCTGCACAGGACATGAAGAAATATGAGGGTGAACTCCACGACTTTATCCCCGGCACCTCAGGCTATGCAGCATATTGGGTTCAAAGCAAATTTAGCATTTACTGCGAGAAGACCAAAATGAAGAGGAAATTGTAAGGAACAGGTGTCTGGAGCAGCAAAACCTTCAATATAAGAGCTGCCAGATGATTTATAAATTATCCGACTGCATCTCAGAGTGTTCAATGTGTTATTTAAGTACTGGCTACAGTTATGGCAGTATTTGTTTCTTTAAGTAACTACTTAAACTAAATCTCACAACAAACAAATACAGACATTTCTCCCTAAAACAAAAATATTTTCTTTTTATTCTGGGGTGGGGGGGTGGTAGTGGTTTAAGCTGTGTTTAACTAGTTTAAGCAAGTTTTCCTTGGAGGGACACACCAAGGTCTCCTTACTTTCATATATTCAAGGAATTTTAAGACTTTCCCCTTTCCTTTAAGCACTTGAAAGTGACCAATAGGGTTATTAAAAGCAACTTTTATTGTGGCACAGCCTGATCCCTGGGCTGTCCACTTGGAGGAAGCACCAGCAAACCTATTACAGGCTCCCACAAGCTCCAAGGAGTCACCATGGTTTTTCTCTGCCACTGCCCCAAAGGCAGGAGAGCCTCTAAAAGAACAGCTTTGCACCTCACACCCCACACTGCCAGGAAAGAACCCAGAAAGGTGCTCCAATGCAGCACCCCAAGAACCCACCCTCCCTCATCCCTTGGGTGTCTAAAGACCAGGCAGGTTGAGATGGGTTTCCTCACGTTTATTGGAAAAGCGACACACAGGGACAGACTCAGAGCGCTCCTCGGGGCGTCTTGAAGTTCATTCCCACTGTGGGCTGCGTCACCTGCAGGTTGGACAGGCTGCCAAAATCCTGGAAAACAGCATGGAACAATGGGATCAGTCACAGCATCCTGCACAGTGACAGTAGAGACAAGTTCCTCTGGGAAGGTGTAGGAAGTGGGAAGGTGCTGCAGGTAGCACAAAGGGTGGATGCCGGTCTCTTAAGATGGGAAGACCACCCTGCTCCAGAGATTGGCTCCTTGGTGAGGGAATCATCAGAATGGAGGGCAAGGAACACCCCCACTGTGCTGGTGGCAAAGCCCCCATGCCTCTGCCCTTTCAAAAGCCATACATTAATTAATCCTCCCACAGGACCCAGGGCAGAGGGACACCCTTGACACCATCCAGCCACTCAGGGCAGCAGAAGCTGTGCCAGGGATATGCCAGTAGCTGGGCAGGGAACAGCTGGGGCCACTAACCAGGAGCTTCAGCATTTCCTTGGTATCCGGGTCCACTTCAATGATCTCCTGGTCAAGGGCAGAGACCTGGGGACAGAGGGAAGAGAAAAGGTATCACTGATAAAGCCCCACAACCACCCAGGTGTCCCCACAGCCACTCTGGTCTCATCCCACTACTGGGGGGAACAGTTCCAGCAGCAGAGCCAGGAGCATCCTGATGGAACACAGCTTTCCTGACTGAACACTACAAGAGGCCACAGGCAGTAGACAAAAAAGCCTATTTTATGGCAAATCTTCAGAAACTCAGGCCCAGTCTGCTCCAGGCCAAGGCTGCTGAGGAGCTGGCGTTCAACCCTCAACTGCACCAGTCCTGGCAGTCTTCAGTGACACTCAGAACTGCTTTGTGACACAAGTCCACCAGGGTACCAACAAAGGTGTCCCACCTCCAGGACCTGTACTCTCCTGAGCAATCCCAGAGAAATCTTTAATCGTTAATCCCAGAGAAACTTCCTCCAGCCCTCTCCAGACCCCAAAACTCCACCTCCACAGGTTTCTTTCGCCAAGACCTATATAACACCGGGCTTTTTCTAAGAAACCACAAACAGTACAGGTTTGTGTGCTGACACTGCACCAACAGCTGCAGCATGGACACTCCTTCCCTGCTTGGAGTCCCTTCCCTGTCACCCCTCTCTGGTGCCAGCACAAAAACCAGGAGCTCTGCCAGGAGCCGACTGGGAAGATCTGAGAAAGGGGCAAGACGTGCTGTGCCTGAAGGCTACAGGGTTTAGGAGCAACGGGATCATATTCCTGGAACAAGGGAAGCCCTTCTGGACCACCTCACCGAGGTGACAGGTGAGATCTCGACCCCATCCAAACAGAGGGTTAAGGCACGGGGGTTTTACCAAAATCCGCCCTTTTAGGGACATCAGCTGCAGGGCAGGTTTTCAGCCACTTTAAAATACCCTCCTGCTTCCCATCAAATTATTCTTTCCCGAATTTTAAGTTAGGAAAACCAAACCACGAGAAGCCAGGTGCCCTTCCTGTCCCAGGGAGCAGCTTTGGAGGGATCCACCTTGGCCTCCTTGATCCAAACCCTCCTCAGCTCCTCCTGGCTGAGGATTTGTTTTAAAAACACTTGGGACCGTTTATGGAGATACGGTGAGGCACGACGGAGCGACGGGAAGCTGGAGCCTCACCTCTGGGACATAGTTGTCCCTCCTCTCCCTCTCCTCCTCCTGCAGTTTGATGGAGATGCCACGGACAGGGCCCCTCTGGATTCGCTTCATCAGGTGGGTGACATACCTGCGGGGACACGGGGGTGTCCTGGGCTTTCCCAGGGTTCACGTTATCCTTCCCCACACCCCAAACCACAGCAAGATGAAGCCAGCTGCCACCATCTACCCCGGTGACGTCCCACCACTGACCTCGGCATCATCCCACCACCTCCAGGGGACATCAGAGACAAAGTGTCCGACAGCAACAGGGTTTGGGGGAGACACAGACCCCACCCAAACACGGGAAAACTCTCGCACTCCTCTCCCTGCACTATCAATGACCCGGCCACGGGTGGGACCGTAATCACTTTCGAATGCAGGGCCCAGCAGGAATCCCCACGCCGTGCCCGAACGCCCCAGGACCCTCCGATGCCCAAACCCCTCGGGACGCCCCCAGCTGCCCAAAGCGCAGCCGGGCCCCCGCGGTGCCCGAACCCCCTGCGACCGTCCAATGCCCACAGCCCGCTCGGGGCCCGCAGTCCCTCACCCAGCAATCTTGTTGCGCAGCTTCTTGCTGGGGATGATGGCGATCTCCTCGCACACGCGCTTGTTTGTGTGGAAGTCGTTCCCCAGGCGCGTGTAGTACTTCTCGATGATCACCCGCGCCGCTTTCTTCACCGTCTTCGTCCGAACGCGTCCCTACGCGGGGTGGGCGGGAGGCCGGCCTGTCAGGTTCCGCCGAGCCCAGGCCCAGGACCCCCCGCCCCAGCTCCCCTTTCCCTAGCCATCCCGGCCCCCGCCGCCCCCCACGGCCCCTCGGTCCCGGTCCCCTCCGGTCCCCTCCGGTCCAGTCACCCGCTCCCCGCCTCGGGGGCGCGGGCCCGCCCGAGGATGGCGGCGGATGGCGGGACCCGGACCCACCATGTCGGCGGCAGCCGCGGAAAAAGAGCGGAGGATGGCGGGAGGCGCCGGAAGCCAACGACGCCCGNCGGCGGTGGTGGGCGGGGCCCCGCCCCTCCCCGGGCCGCAGTCTGAGGCGCTCCGCACCGCCCCACGCCCCGGAACAGGATGAGCAGCCGGGAAGGGACTCTGAGAGACCCGTGGTGCCAGCTGGCCCTGAGAGACGACACTGAGCGCCCACAGACTCACACCACCCATGGAAGCAGCACCCAGCCCCAAAGGAGGAGGGGTGACCACAGCAAGGCTGCTGCAGGGTTAGCACTGTGGGACGTGGAAGGAGAAAAGCCTTCCGTGCTCCGGGGCCGTGGGGCACACAAGGTGTCCACTGTGGCAGTGTGAGTCCAACTCGGCCCTCCCCAGCCCCACACAGAGGAGCCCTGGGGGCTCTCTCCCCTCACAGCCCTGCAGGAGCAGCACCTCCACTGCCACAGTGGGAGAACACAGGGCCACACAGACCCCTCCCATCAGCCTCATTAACTTCTTGTTGCAATTAGGGGAGCTCCGGCTGGAGCCCAGGGGCCCGCAGGGACCTCGGGTAAGTGGGATCTAAAAATGCATTGCCCAGCAGATAGCTCCCTCCCGAGTCATCCGCCTACAGCATCCACAATTCATAGCTCCATCCATCCCTGCCCCCAAACCACATCCATACCTTCCCCTACACCTCAAGGGAGTGACACCACAGCCCTCCAAGCTGTACAGACTTCCCATGAAGCACACAAGGCACAAGAAAGTTGGGTTTTTTTGCTGCAACGTGTTTATTATGTGCCAAAAACTACACCACAGCTTACTCCACACGTCTGTAGGAGAGTGCAGTCTTGCCTGCATATACTACAATGAGGTAGAGACTTCACACACAGCTTCACAAAACCCCACAAAGAGCAGCTGGGATATGCAACAATGCAACATCAGCTCAGCGGTAAAGAAAAAAATAATCATAGTAAAGAGGGAGAAATTATGACACTGGTTCTTTGGCACACAGCTTCCAATAGAGGGGAAAGTAACAAAATAATAGTGATCAGCATAATTAAGGTCTCAAATCCCAGCAGCAGCATTTCAGTCGACTGCACTGATACTCCAAACATCTTGGGAAGGAAAGGAAAATTACTTGTCCCCTCTAAGAGAAAGGGCTCCCAGGAACCTTCATCGTCCACCAAACGCAGCCCTTTTTTAGCTTGTTACAAAAGAAAAGGTAAGTCCTGTGACTTTGTGTGATTAAAAACCTCTATCAACCCCCCATAAGTGCAACTTAAAAAAGTGCAACAAACTATTTAAAACTATATACAGCAGCTCAGAGATCCTCATCCCATCCAGTTCAAATCCAAAAACAAAAACAAAGCCCGGCCTGTCCCGTTGCAAACCCCTGGATTTACAACGTCCTGCCAGCAGCCCCCAGACACAAATTGCAATAATGTTAAAAGCTGCCAGGAAAAGAAAAAATCTCTCATTTCAAACGACTTAAAAACTGTTTTTAAGAGTGTAAAAAGGAACTCGTAAAAACCCTCGAGCGTAAAATATGAAATATGATTTGGTTTAAATGAAGAGCAAAGTCTCCTTGTTGTTACAGTAAAAAACGCCAGCTGAACACCCAGGTCACACCATCCAGGTGGGGGTAAATGAATGGAAAGGCACTGTATGGCAACGGCAAAACAATGACCAATGAGACCTGCGCTCTCTCCACCAGTATTGCAAGGAATGTAAAAAAGCGCCTTTAAAAAATAAAAAAACCAGGGCGGAGGCACCTGCAGCGACGCCTCCGCGACACATGGCCCTTGGTTGGTTGGGTTTATTCATTTTCGATTTTTGCTTCTCGTCAGCAAACCAGGAACCAAAGTCTGGGAACTGCAGAATGGCTTGAGGGGCACTCCCCCCCTCAAAACACCCCCAAACAAACCCCAACAAAACTCACTGTGCATTAGTGCAGAAACAAAAAGACCAGCAAGTGCAAACATGAATGTAAGATTTTTGTTTTTTTTTCCCCGTCAGTCCTCAGGAAGAACGTTCCCAGCCGGGCCTGGCTCCGGCAGGCGCTGCTGCGCTCTCCTCGTGGCAGGTTCTCCCAGGACTCTGCCCGTGCCAGCCCCGTGCCCCGGCGGCCCCTTAGCTGGAGTCCCGGTTCTTCTGGTTGCGCATCAGCGGGCGGTGGTGGCGCAGGACCTCCATGGAGTGCTGCCAGTGCCAGCACGAGCGGCAGAAGTACTTGAAGCAGATCTGTGGGCAGAGCACAGGGGTAACACTGGGGTGTCTCCAGCAGCAAAGGGACACCAGCAGAGCCACTCCTCCCCTTCCTCCCTGCCTGCTTTCACAGCCCCCACCAGCACAGTGGATCCATGGGCTGGAGAGAGGGAATGCCAGCGATGATGTAGAGGGCCTGTTGTGCCCAGCTTCCATCTTGTGAAGAAGTTTGAAAATCAGGGCCTGGGCACTGGGGCAGCAGCTTGGCTCTGCCAGGGCTCCCATCACTCCATGGCATGCCTGCCCCCTCCTCATATCCCATCCTGGCTCTGCAGGAAGCTGCCAGAGCACAGCCAAGTTCCTTTGCCTGCAGCAAGGTGACGTCAGCCAGAGTTCCCTCTGCCTCAGCCAGCCCCAGGGGGATGCACCCCAACCCCAGCTTATCACGGCTCACAGAGCAGCAGCCTTCCCCTCCCTCATGGGCACCAGTCATTCCCACACTTAAGTCCCAGTGCTGGCACAGTGGCAGCAAACTGCAGCACCTGTGGCTCAAAGCTGGGTGGACACTGCCTGCCTGGCAGTACCAGAGCTGACCTTCCCAGGAGGGCTCCACCTCCTCCAAAACAAGGCCATCCTCCCAGCTGGGCCCCATCTTGCCCACTGGGGAAGAGCCAGTGTATATATCCCCAAAGCCCAGCAGCAGGGCCTGCTCCTCCTCGAGGAAACCTCTGAGCACAGACTGCAGGAGAACTGGCCTTACCTGGTCTCTGCAGAAGAATGGGCCAGGCTGAGCATTGCACACTTGGCACATGGAATCCTCCAGGTATGGGTCGATCTGAACCTGCAGGAGAATCAGGGAGCGGGCATGGAGCAGCATCAGGCTGACTGCCCTCTCCCCAGGTACCTCAAATCCATCCCCAGCAGCACCCCAGGGGCTGGCAGAGCAGCAGCCCCACTTCCCACTGCTTGAGCAGCAATATGGGGCAGGCTCCATGAACACTGGTGCTCCCAGCAGTACCACCCATCACACAGACCTCTCCCTGGGCTGCCCACCAGCCCCACTCACCTTCTTGGTAAACTTGGTGGTTTTGATCTCCACAAACGCAGCAGTCACAGCCTTCAGGTAACTGCGCTGGTTGTTGAAGGTGACACGGCCTGACCCTGGAATGAGACAGACCACAACTGTTAAGAGAGAACATCACAGATCAAGAGGGAACCACTGCCAGCACCACCCCTTCCCTGGTGCCACTCAGGGAAACAGCTTTGACAGGGAGATGGTATCCACGGCCTGGGGGCTCTTCCTGCTTCCTTCTCCAGGCACCACATTCCCAGCAGCAGCAGGAGTGCTTCACACTACACCTGAAATACGCCAGTGCTGAGACAGCTCAGCAGCTTTTCTTCCCAACCTCCCCCTCACCCCAGAGCCCTGTGTTTTGCAGCCTCATTGCTAGTGAGCAGCATTCCAGCACCACTCCCTTCCAGCCAAGGTCTGTTAAGCTCCAGGACTGACACTGGCAGATCCCTACAGCTCAGCCACAGGACAGAGTGCCACCCACAACCCATCCACACCCCTCCCAAAGCATTGCACACGACACTGGCAGGAGGGCCTGGATCCAGTTTGGTGTTACAGCAGATGCCCTCAATCAGCACAACCAACCAAGGCACAGCTTTGTTACCAACACTGAGTTCTGACTGCTGTGACTTTAGGACAGCTCCAAGGCTGGAACTGCCACCGAGCTGCTGGGAGATGGATCTTGCCTACTTGGAGCAACCTGGGCTCTGAATGAACCACAGGAGGTTGGAGTCACACCCTGGGAACTCACAGGGCCAGCAGAGGGAGGTTCTGTGACACCTCACCCACAGTCACACTGAGAATTTCCCTTAGTCTCATTCCCACTTTCCTTGAGACTGTCCCCCTAAAGGCACTTCAGGGGCTGTGCAGCACCACATGCACGTCCCTAAACCTGAGCCTTGCCCAGAAAAGCCTGACTGCTATCCAAGGACACTGACCAAGCAGTGACAACTGCGCACTACCAAGGTCTGACACTGTTACTGCCTGGCAACACCAGGAGATCCATGGTCTCTCCAAATTTGTGATGTGCTGCAAGCCTGAGCCTGGAAAGCTGGCCCTCAGGCACAGGCTGTGGAATTTTTCCACCAGACCAGCCACGTCAGTGCTGTCTCCTGGCCCATGAGGCCTCCAGGGAGGTACACACATCATGACACGCCATGTTCCAGCTCTAGTAACAAGAGCCCAACAGTGGGTTAAGACCCACAGCTGTCTCTGCCCTAGGAATGCAGCTACAGCAGCATCCAGTAACCACTAACAGCACTGAACAAAGACAGAGAAACCTTCAGCAATGCCTGAAGGCATATTCAAAACTTCAGCCTGCTCTGGAATGATCCAGGACCTTCCAATTCCCAGGCACATCAGCTCTATCAGCCCTCCCCAAGGCTGGTCTTGCCTCCCCAGAGCCAGGAGATGAGAAGCACAGACTGTAGAAAAGGTTGGACAGCATCTGCTCTCTCAGCCTGGCACCTGGGCAGTCTTCCAACAGAAGGACAAGCCAAGGGCACACTGCAGCCTCCTCAGAGCATGGCGGGGGTGTCCATCAACCCCGGTGGAATCATCACTTACCTATGGGATACTTGTGCTTGTCAGTGTCGATGCCAGCATAGACCACCCCTCCAAACAGGTCGTACATGACGGCTGCCAGGGCCTCTGCGTTCAGCATCCCATGCAGGGCCCCCACAAACACAGTCTTGCTGGGGTCCAGCCGCTGCGAGGGGCTGCGCACGAAGTTGCTGTCGGCCAGCACCCACGGGATCACCTGCACCTGCAACCAGGAGCACCCCTGAACCTCAGACTTCACCCCAAGCTGCAAATATCATTTGTTATCTATTGCTGCTCAGGGTCCGCATCCATCTAGAGCTCCAGACACCTCCAGAGAACCCACAAGGGGACAAAAGCAACTCTGCTTCCAGCCAAACTGGAGCCCAAGCCAGCAGGTTCTTGGTGGTGGCAGCCAGAGGGCAATGCACATCCCTTCGCCTCTATTTATGGCCCAGTCAGGTACCTCCCAGTACAGGAGCCTGATGTTGGGGGGGACCACAGGAATAATCACCCACTACCAGCTCCATCATGACCTCCCATCTGCTCTGCAGCTGATGGAGGGCTCTAGAGAGACATTTCTGGCAGGACTAAATCACCAAGCACAGAAGCGCTGCCAATTGCCAGACACCAGGAGAGCTGTCTAGAGCACAATTACTTTGTGCCTGTCTAGATTAAGAGCTGCATCTCCATCCTGTAACTCCCTGAACTCAGGCAGTTGTCTGTGATCTGAGGTCCCCCTTTCCTGTAAGCCTAAGGAGAGCCCCTGGCAGCCCCAGCACCCCCAAGCGTAGGTCAGCCAGCCAAGGCCATGCTGGGGAGGAGCCTGGGGTCCAAGATTGCTTGCAAAGGCAGACTGGGATCCCTCAGGTGTTTTGTGAGGCCTCCTCTGCTTGCAGGCTTACGCTCAGCAGGCAGCTAACGTGTGATGGAAGCAGCACAGAGCAGTCAAATCCCTGTTTCCATGCTCTGTCTGAGCTAACTGAAGCCTGAAGGCAGGGTCTGCCACCAACCCAGGAGCTCCAGGTTGGTTGGATATAAGCTGTTATGTGGGACACAAACACTGAGTTGACACATCTCTACTACAGGCACAGAGCAGTCAAAGCCAGCCAGGAGCCAGCAGGCCTTCGGCTGCTGTTCCAGCCCTGCGTTCCTTTCCTTCAGGCATCTCCCTCCACATCCCCTGCTGCCCTGTCAGGCTGCTCTCACAGCTCTGCTCACCTCTTTGCAGCGCATCCTGCGGCTGGACATCTTGAAGTAGTACTCACTGAGCCCATCGGGGCTCAGCAGGTCCTGGGAGCATGCCTGGAGCAGCGCACGCACCGACTTCTCTGACTCAAACACCAGGTAGACATATCCTTTGGAAGGGAAGGGAAAGAAGCAGCTATTAGAGCTGTGGTGGGGAAGGAACAGATCATCCCAGTTTGCAGACATCCTGAAAATCATTCTTGGGTGCCACCTGAAGTATCTGTGGTAGCTCTTGCTGTTCCCAGCAGACTCTCATGTGTAAGCCAAGCTGGGAAGAGCCCAAACCCAAGCACAGCATGAGGGGCAGGATGCCGAGGTCCAGGGCCACTGTCCATCATCCACAAACCACACCTGGACATACCAGGTGGGCACCACCAGCCTGGCCACAACGAGGTCTGCAGAACAACAGGCCCTGCTTTGTATTTAGGATGGCCTGATTTAAATACAGTCCAGGGTTTTTAAAGTCCCTTCCATGGATGCCAGTGCTCTACCTCACATTGCTCCAGTGACTGAATGAGGGCATCAGGCACTACGGGGCCTCCAAACCAGCCATTTCCTACCCTGTAACTAATTCCTGCTTACACAATATGTCAGCCCAGCTGCACATGCTGGCAGTGGGATCAGCAGTTGTTCCGGAGCCACAGCCCCACAACGGGGACTCCAGAAAAACCAAATGAGGGTTCCCCCAGCCCACAGTTCTGTCCAACCCTGCTACAGATGGGTGAGGACACTGGGTTTGGGGTGCCAGTGCTCTTCAGCCCAGGTGCAGACCCAAGTGAGGGCAGGACATTACCCCAGGTGCTCTGTACCATCCAGTCACCAGCATGCAGCTGTACCATCCCAGCATCCGTGCTGTAACATAGCATGGGAAAAAAGTAACCCTACCGTGTTCGCTATTACCTTTAGGCATATTACCTTTGGGAGGACAGCGTGGGTGTTTGCCATCCTTACCGGGCCACTCCACACTCAGGGAACCAAAAACACGGAAAGTGTTGATCAGCCCAGCTACAGACAGAAGGAGAGAGGTCAGTGTCCCCCACAAAAAGCTCCATCCTGCACCCTCCCAATGTCAACACCCAAGGCCTTGGCATGGGGCCTCACTTTCCAGGGGCTGTTCACCTTCTGTGATGTCCCATGGGACTCCTCCCAGGAACACTTTGCAGGAGTAGACAGGGTTCTTGTAGTTTCGGGGAGGCAGCTGCCCGCTCCAGGTGCAGGTTGCTTCATTCACAGCTTGGAGAAGACACCAGTAACACTCAGTACAGGATCATTTCCTTCCCACTCTCCCACAGGTCTCTCCATACTCCCCAACTACAGGCTGAGCAGAGCTGCACAGCCACAGGCAGCTGCCCAAACCCACCTGTTCTCTCAGCAGGTAGAGCCAGAGTCAGGCCTGGGTTTGGAGCAAACTCCGTGTTCAGTCAGTGTCTGCACAGAGGCCACTTGCCCTCCCCCAACTGTGGGACCATCCCCTGGACACCCACCCCACTCACCTGCCGCCTGCCGATGAAGCCGGGCTTCTCTTTCAATACTGAAGGGGTCTTCCGGAGAGTCCAGAAGATCCCAGGAAGGCCACGCAGATGCTCCAGGCCATCTTTTCGATGCACTGGCCGGGGAGGAAGTTACTGCAGCCAGGGCAGCTTGATCTTGATCCAGCTGGGATCCCACTCCCATCTTCAAGGGGTCTCTTGACACCCCACTGAGAGGCAAGAAGGGCAGAGGAGGGGATATGCGAAGGCTTGACTGCAAGAGAAAGGCCACATTGAAATCCAGCTCCGAGTAAGAGCACATAACGCCAGGGGTGAGGCATCACACTGGGGCCTTGCCCATGGCAGGACAGGGAGTTTCTCAGGGATCTCCTGAGACCCTCTGAGGCCTGGCAGAGGCAAGAAAGCAGTGACCCCAACACATCCTGCCACCCTAGGGAAGCCCTGGGCCATTCTCCACTGAACCCATGCCCATGATCAGCAGGAGAAATCATTAAGCAAGAGGCACTTCACAGACCACCAAGCCAACAGCTACCCCTGGCTGTACAGCCTCAGGAACAGTGTCACCCCAGGGAGCACCAGCCACCTCAGAAGGAGCCTCAGGCTCTGTGCTGTGCCTGCAGTGGGCAGGGCTTGTAGGAAGTGCCCATGGGCTCTGCACGCACCAGCTGGATCCCATCCTCACAGCCCAGCTCCAGGGCTGCCTGACCAGGGAGCGGGCACCGTGGACCACAGCCCCTCCCAGGGCAGGAGGAGGGAAAGCTCGGATTAATGGAACAGCAGGGAGGCAAGATGCTGCACAGCTCAGTGCCAGCTGCGCCGCAGATCTGTCCCTGTACTGCCACGGCAGCCGCCCACGCCAGGCCTGTGCTGGGAGTCCTGCCCTTCACAAACAAGGCCAGCACAGAGCCCTATGCCCTGCACCACCTGGCACCATTCCTGCCTGGGTGCTGCAGTCACTTAGCACATCCTGATTCTCCAGGGGGGATCACAGCAGAATCAACCCCACATCCAGTCAGCTCCATCCTTCACGCCCACCCCAACATAGGGGTCAAGGCCACAGCCACACCACAGCAGAGCCCGAAGCAGCTCCTGGCTTTATCCTCCTGTGCCAAGGCCAGGCCATGCGGCAGCATTCCAGAGCTGGCTGGAGCCAGGCTGTCCTGTTGGCACCCAGAGCTGCCACTTGCACCCACCACAGACCCATCAGAGAAGACTGGGGCAGCCAGACAAGACACTCACTTGCTCCCTGCCTTTCAAATTTAGCTGTGCTTTAGGGAATGGGAACAGGCTAGACCCAGTTTGCTCTAGAAGAAACCGCCCTGAGATGGAAAAGTGCAGTCAGCAAATGGGAAGAGCAATGAAAGGCAAGGACAGTAGCTCCTGAGAAGTCCAGGCTGGATCAGCCGCCTCCCTGCTGGGATCAGGGCACAGACACTGCCCTGCCATGCACCAGCTCAAGCACTCAAGATCCCTCTGGGAGCTACTGTAACCTAGTAGGGCTGCAAGCACAGACCCAAAAGGCCAAAATATTAACTTAGAAGAAAAAAAAAATGAGGATACTGCTGGCTTGTGCTGAAGGACTGCATGAGCAGCCTTTCTCCCAAACCCTGGGCTGTGCCAGTGTGTGCACAACAGCTCCCAGCATTCCCTCCCGTTCCTGAGCAGGCAGGGCTCCGGCTGGCAGCTCCACTCAGCTATTCTGTGCTCCCCAAAAACAGAGCAAGAGCCCAGGACCCAAACTTACAATCAAGTCTGAGAGGTGGTCAGAACCAGAGCTGAACCCACTGGTGTCCGAGTCCGAGGGGCTGCTGGAGCGGGAGTCCAGGAGGGAGCGGGAGTTCCTCAGCGGCGGTGTGGAAAACTTTTCTGGCAGGTCTGAACCAATGGGGTCTAAAGGCAGAAAACCCAGCGGGGGCTTCCCCAGGACGTTCCCAAGAGGGTTACTCAGCATGCTGAGAACTGCAACAGAGAGGGACAGAGTCTGTCAGGGCTGCAGCACAACACTGCTCCTTCCTCCTGGCTCCTGTGCCCCAGGAGGCCACTGGGCTCCTGTCAGCCCACAAATGTCATGTCTGGGAGGTGGCACCTCTGGTGTTTGCCATCAGTTGGGCCATGGTACTGCACAGAACCCAGAGCAGCCTGGTGTGGCTGACAAACATGAAGGTGGGTTATGAGACAGACTGACCAGGAGAACACACTTCATCTGGGAGAAGTTCAGAGATCCCACATCCCAGATTACAGACCTCAGAAGTGCCCTGGGACAGTGCCCTCTGTCCAGTCCATGCCATTCCCTGCCACTTGTCCTGGAGCAAGCTGGGGCTCAGGGGTGCAGCTCCCCAGGGATGGGGGCAGACACCAGTGGCAAGCACACCTGGCTCACCAGAGGAATTTTCAGGCTTAGAGGTGGGACACTGCTCACATCATCCCTGCCAGGAGCTGGCTGTGGGCAGCCAGGAAGGTGCCAGCCTGGGCTGCTGACAGAGAGGCTTTGCTGTCCCTGGTGTGTGTTCACAGCAAGTCTGTCTGGTCAGGCCTCTGCCCCAGAGAGCCTGCAGATGAGGATGTGTCAGACTGCTTCCCTCACACTGCAGGTTTTCTTCCCACTGAGGAGAATCCAGAAAAATGCCTCCCTACAAAGAGAGCCGCTTCTGAGCAGAGGACCAGGTCATCCAAAGGTCAAAGTCACATCCTGGTCAGTGATGTGGGGGCAGCTGCCATCCACAAGGAGAGGGAATGTAGGGCAGGGATCCCACAGGGGCACAACACCAGCCGGTCTATTCAAAAAGAGCAAGTCTCAGCAAGCTGAATGTGTACCCAAACCAAGTGAAAGAGCAAAGCATTCAGAAATGGTTTTAATTATTCACAGGCTGCAAAACAAGGCAGCTTGCCCTGAAGCTTTCAGTTTTCAGCAAAGCAAATTTGGGATCCACTCGAGATCCTCCAAGCCCCACCTGATCTCAGCAAGCTGAACCACCAGGTTTTAACCCAGATTTTCAGCAGCTCCTATGCAGATGAGGATTAATAATCCAAACCACCAGCCAAACCAGCAGAGTGACAACACCATCATGCTCAAGTGCACTAAGGTCAGACACCAGGACAGCGTGGTGTCAGCGCCAGGGAGAGCTGCTGAGCGCGACTGAGGCGAGATGCACCAATCCCTAACTGCATTATCCAATGGCACACCTGCCAGGAAGCTGGCATCTCCAGCCCCACACTTGGGGGAAAACCTCACCACCCCAACAGTGACTTCACATTTACAGGTGGGTTTACTTGAAGCATCTCCTTCAACTCAAGGCAGAGTCCTCAACAGCCACAACATCTTCCTGCGTTTGCAGAGCCTTCTCCCTGCGAGATTTCCCTATTTTGGCTATGTCACGGGACTAGGAACTCACCTCTGACCACGCTGAGAAAGGGACCTCCTGCCCTTCCCTCTCCTGGACAGGCAGCACCTGCGATCACACCCAGCCCTGCAGCCACAGGAAAGCAGTGGCCAGCCCAGCAGTCCTTACCTGTGCAGAGCCCAGGCGGCAGCAGCAGCCCCAGGACCGAGGGAATGTGACACAGCAGGGAGGAGATGCTCCCCCCCAGTCACAGCATCTCCCAGCCCCGGCAAGCCGCACTCGCTGCTCTGCCGACTTCTCTGAAGCCACGTGACGTGTTTAAAAATACAGCCGGCGTATTGTTCTGGGGAGACAGCTGAATCTGTCCAACAGGCTCCAAAATCTGATTAGTCACTAAACAGCACAAGAGGCGAGGCAAAGCAAAGCAGCTGATCCCACAGCCCAAGCCTTGCTGCCAACAAATGCTCCTGCACTGACACCCTCCTCCTTCCCCAGCCAGTGAGGACCGTGGGTTTGGAACGCCGGCAGCCCTGTGCTGACCCTAGCTGCACAGCAGTCCAGAGATCTGGAGCAGCTAATGTCAGGGAGACTGCTACGAGGTAATGCTGCCCTGCATATGGGTATGGGTATCTCCTGGTTACCAGAGATGTGGAACCAGAAATACATGTAGGATGCAGCAGCAAGGGTTTGGGGCTCATCAGGAGCTCCCAGTGGCACTACAGGGTCCAGCTGCTCTGCCCTATTTATGCCACCCTCATCTCTGCCACCACATACACGTTTCTCCCACAACTTCTCAGCTCTCACAGTAGCTACAAAACCAGTAAGTCCAGTATAAGCACACTGAAGTGGCAGGATTACTGGCCTTTAAAAGCATCTACTGTCTGGGCATCTACCACCACATAAAATCCTACCAGCTTCAACTGTCCCAACCCTAACCTCATGTCCTGGAAGTGCTGACATCCTGCTGTTAACACAGATGCATTTCATCCAGCCCAGTAGCTTTGACAGCTCTGCACTGGCAACACTTGGTTACACACTCTGCAGGACACACTGAGCTTGTGGGAGACCCCACATCACCTCAGTGGGCCTGACTCAGCTTCACCTGGTACTCACAGCCGCTCACAGGGACATTGGGAGAAAAAGCCATGAGCCAAACTCTACATTTCCTCTTCTATCTTTGCTCAGTGACCAGGCTGTGTAGGTAGCCTAGGAAACACCTGCATGAAATGCCCAGATTTTACTCCTCTCAGTGCCATCCCAAAGGCACCCTGCTCGAACTCCCTGCTCCAACCCACCAAACCCCTCCTGAGGAATGGGGCATAAGAGCCCAACACAGGCTGCCCACCTAAAAAAAGCCTTCAAGGCATTGGAGACACACTTCTTCCTGGGGAGTTGGCCTTGTCTCCCCTTCCAAGCAGACAGCTCATGTAAGGGAAAAATCATTCCCAACACACACGCAAGATGCATCAGCAATTCCTGGAGTCAAGAGCATCCCTGACAGTCCCAAAGTGAAAAAACAAATATCATGGAACTACTCAGGGTAAGAAAGGAACATGAGTGCAAAGAAGTATTTTTCACACCTAGAGGGGAAATTTTATCTCAGGGGTCAACATGTCTCCCATTCATCACTCACACACCAAGAGCTTCTGGAACTTTTCCTGCCTCTGCTCAATGCAGCAAGGGAGGCACATGGCAATGCTCCTCTGCAGGGGACAGCAGAAAAGGAGCTTTTAATAGAATCTGGGCACTGACTTTTGACTCACTGCTGCAGCTCTAATGCCTGATGCGGAGCCAGCACGCTCTGCTCCATCTCCAGGCGTGCCAGCCCAGCACTGGCAGGTTTGAGCTCTGTGCAACAGCCGTGACACCACATGGCACTGCCGGGTCCTGGCCACAGAGGCCACTGCCTGGACAAGGAGCATTTTTCAAACTACACCTCTTCCTTAACTGAGCTTTCACTAGTAACTGCTGTTTGGCTACACCATTATTCCCACATCACCCCAGGGCCCCTAAAGAATCCCAGCTCAAGCTCTCACACCCATCACACCTGAGCCAGACACGTGAAAGAAACAAGCAGCTACACAGAGCCCACAGTGGTGGTTTCAACTCTTGAGGTCAACTCTACATGTAGGCCCCAAATTATCCTTTAAATCCCATTACCAAGCACTGAACTACCACACTGAATGTGAGCTTCCCCTATCTCAAGCGGATCACTCCACCAGCACAAGCTGCAATGCAGAGCACACTTGGGGAAGATGTCCAATCCAAGCACTAAGAACAGCTTTTGCTATTCCATCCACTGGTTAAGACATGCAATTTAAGATTTCCAGCACCTGCCCAGGATCAGGGAGCACACAGTTCTTCCCTGCACACTGTAATTTACAGCCACTGGATATGTAGACCTTCCTGGTAGCTTTTCCCATGCCCATTCTGTAAGAGATGAATGTAAAGATGAGCTCCAAAGATTGCTGGCAGCTCAGGGAAAGAAGGGCTCTGGGAAAATAGCCACTATGCTGATGACAAATGACAGCTTGTCTTGGATAACACCTTAAGAGCAACGTGATCATTTAGGAAAAGACCTCCAAAATAGAGTTCAACCTCTGACCAATCACAACCTTGCCAGCCAGACCAGAGCACCAAGTGTCACATCCAGACATTTCACATGGAACATCCACTGAATTTACGCCTGATGGACAGAGCTGACCAGAACCTCAGCCGCTTCCACACTGCCCTTTGAACAAAATGCTTCAGCTCAGCCCTGTGGGAGACCACACAGCCAACAGCATATGAGATCACTGCTGACGCTCTTCAATCACTGGTGATCAGTTTAGTCAAATTATCCAGAAACTGAGCCTTGCCCACAGCAAAAATCCCTATTATCCAACAGCTGCCCAGGTCCTTCCACTCAAGTTCTTTCTCCACACTCAGAACATGAGTGGGAGCTCCCTGATGGCTGAGAACAGCATTTGCCACATGGCCACACCCCTTGGAGTCTGGAGACGCATGGAGAGTGGGCCAAGAAGTCCTGTTGCAGGAGCAGTGTGCCAGGCCCAGTCCTCGAGCTGCCAGCCGTGTCTGGCACCCACAGACTCTGTGCAGGCAGCCTGACACCGCGCTGGCTGCAGCCCCAGGGCCAGGGGAGCACACACACTTTTGGAAGTTATGATCTGGAGAGGTGTTCCAGCCTTTAGAAACTTACTGCAGGGCTGGAAAAAGCTTACTTTGAAGAGTCCAGGACTTGTCTGAGCAGGGCCTTCAGAGGGTCACCTCTGCAGGCTGGCACCCCAGCAAGCTTAGGCAGGACATAAACTTCTGGAGATGGCAATCTGCTCAGAGATTAATCAGCACAAGAAGGATGGCAAGCTGTTAAGACCTCCCCCTGCATCCATCAACTACTACATAGGCTGGAAGTCCACCTTTCTGCCTGGATCTCCCCACAGAGATCAATAGGAATGCTCTTTACCAGGAGAAATAAGGCAGAAGAGCCAGGTTTGTGTGACACCTGCCATGCCCAGAGGCTGCAGCACCATATACACATTTGGGGCAGGGCAGCAGGAGAGAAGCAGTGTGACTGAGGCCCTGGAGACTGAATACAGTGCACTTTCTTTTGTCATGCATCAAATAAGCTTGTGAAGTTAAAAAAAAAAGCTAATGTCCTAAACAATAGCCTGCTGCAATTCCAGAAAAACAGCTTGTCTGCAGTTTTTACCACCCAGCCAAGCTCTGCCCTGGTGGGGTGGGAGCAAGCTGAATGTTTTAGTCAGCCAAAAAGCAGCACCTCCTACAGACACTGAGAAATTCCATGGGAAGAGAAACATTTGCATGTCTGAAAAGCAAATGGGCACCTCAACCACCTCCTCCAGCTGTAGTTCAGCAGTGACACAGCCAGACAAGCTGCCAGGGTGAGCTTACCCTCCTTACACACAAGCACCAAGCAGCTCAAAGCTCATGGCAGGGAAAGGGTGATCAACATTTCAATCCAAACCTGAATTCTAGCACTTCTCACCTGGAGCTGCCTGCAGGGAGTCTGCACAGACACAGCACAGGAACACTGACTGAAACATGGCCAGCAGCAGCTGCAGGGGCAGATGCGGGGCTGGAGCACACAGGACAGGGACAGGTTTTGCTTGGCACAGGGAAGGCAGACACTGCATTCTCCCGCTTACCAAACTCTTACAGGGGCACAAAAAAAACCCAAGGAAAAGCTGCAGCAAAAGCAGTGGCACAAAATTTTTCTTCCTCTTAAGTGGAGCAGCCATGGGACAAGGCCCAGAGGTGGGGGGAACTGAGTCCTTAGAGCCCTGGAGCTCACCTGAGCAGCACACTGGATACGCCCAGAGGATCTGCCCAGCTCAAATCCTCCGAATTTCATTATACTCCCATTACTCCACTGAAAAAACAGTCAGTGCTGTTATTAGAGCAGCCGTGCAAAGTCCAAGGCACACAGTCCTGTACAAGCTATATCACCACAGAAGCCCCAATAATCTTGAGCCAACTACCAGCTCTAGAGAAAAAGCAGCTCCCAGAACTGCAGATGTAATCAAACCAGCAGCAACCACCATCTAAGTACGACCTACAGCACAGCCCATTTTTTTTTCTGAACTACAAAAGACGAACCTCTGCCCTCACAGATTCTTCATTTGGGGCAAAGACAAACTGAAGATATTCGGGCAGCTATTTCTGGTTTGCTAAGAAGGGGGCAGGGGAATAAAAAAAGGCAGCATGATCCCACAGCTGAACCACAGAATTAGAGTCAGGACACCTGAGGTCTATTCTTGGTTCTGGCACCAACATGGTAAGTCACTTGCCCTGAAAAATAGAAACAGCAGCATAACTGGGAACAAGCAGCAGATTATTGCATTAACATCTGAGAGCACCGGTCCTCTGCTGGCACTGAGAGCACGACCCGGCTGACAACCAGGCTCACAGCTTCCTGAGGCAGAAAATTTACTCCTGTGTGTTTCTAGGAAGGGAAAACAGCTGCCCAAGGTAAATACAAAAATCAGAAAAGACAGCTAAAATACAATTCAGGATTACAAGTGCCCAGGTAATTGCATTCACTAAGCAGGCTGCCACAACCACAGTTGTCTTTAAAAAGATCAGAACACTGAAATACAGCAGGTTTTAACAGGTATCGGTCCCAGAGAGATTTAAAAGCCAACATATTCAGGTCAAATTCTGCACAACAAGCTTCAGCTTTGCAAGCCTCAAGAACAAACACTTCTATATTTAAGTACCAAACTCTTCTCAATTATCTGCCGCAACATCTAGGGTGCAAACTGCGCTGTGTGTGTTACCTGACGTGGTAACAAGGGTGAGTGACTCATCCTCAGCTGCATCACAGTTTGTGGGTGTCAAGGCCAGGATAACCACCTTTAGAAGGGGGACTCTCTGGAAGAGGGCAGGGTATTGGCCAGACCCCTCTGCAGGCTGCAGTGAAGGAAAAACAACTGAAAACAAGGCAGACTTCAGTTCCAAACTCAATTTTCTTTGGGAAATGGCACATAAGCCTCACTGAGGCCTTCAGCTGGCATAGAGCCACTGCTAGACTGGCACTCTCAAACCCCACCACTGATGCCTGCAGGCTCCCAGTTACCTTCCAGAGGTCTGCACCCCTTCGCATCACAGCTCGGGAGTTTGCCTCACCTTCCCCTCCGCGCTCTTGGGGAGAAAACCAGGCAGAGGGGCAAGGAGGGAGCTGGCATGTCCCCACGGCCATCTCAAATGTGTGCCACCAGCTGCCGTGCCCGAGAGCAGCCTCTGCACTGGCAGCAGCACAGACAGCACCTGTGATTCAGCTGTTTTGCCATCGCCTGAAGGACCAGGCATAGGGGAGTGAGCTTGGAGATGCAGATAGAAGGTGCAACCCTGGCTGGAGATGCCTTGCCCAGTGCCCCAGCCCTACAGCAGCACCACTCAGCTTCTGTGCACTGACAGCTCAAGGACCACAGCCTCCTTTGGAAGGGGATCATTTCTGAGCCAGCTCAGGGGAGGTACGCACATAAAAGGGTGTTTTTGTGGCAACATCAAGGCAGAATTAGTTTCTGGAGCCCCCTTGGGCTATATTATTTCTGCCACCCTCCAGCAGCTTTCCTACTCTGCTCTGAGCAAGAGTTGGACTGGATAACCTCAAGAAGTCCCTTCCAGCTGGAGTTACCCTAAAAACCCCAGCCAGCCAAGAGCACTGCAGAGGGCCCACAAGCCTCTGCTACAGGCACACGGGGAGAGCAAGGCCAAAAACTGTTCTCTACCCAGTTCCATGTGGAAGCACTCATGTCAGCATGTGCTGTGGAGTTTGCAATAAAGGGACCAAGTCAAGAACTCATTCAAGGCCTCTTCTAGAGAGCTCCCATGCTCCTGATGGAGCTGCAGCACAGCCTTTAGGATCAGCTCTGCCCAGCAAGGAACCTTCACATCCACTGCTTAGATACGTAGCGGTGCAAGGGCTGGTGGAAAACCTCACCTCATTTGCCTGGTGCAATTTCGGGGATGAATCCTGCTCCAGGCCAGGGCTTGTACACTCCAAACCACTCTCCCTGCTGCTACCTCCAATATCAATCACAGCAAAGACTAAACCACGAATTGCATGCAGCAGTTCAGACCCACCAAACAGCAACTCCAATGCTCTCCTTGGAAGGGAACATGCCTTTTAAGCCTCAGTTCCAGGGTGAGCCAAGAGAAATGTTCTCCAAATCACCACTGGACAGTGCCACCGGGCTGCTCCTCAACTGCTGCCACACTCAAACACCCCTCCATGCAAGAAGCCAAGGGTGGCTGCTCCCACAAACTGCCTCCAGCACAGGACTAGAGCTGCCCTGACCCACTTCAGTTCCGGCCAGATACAAGCAGAGATGCTGGTTTGGTTCCTGTTCCAGTTACTCCTCTATTTGCATCTTCTGTTTTACAGCATTAGCACAGATAAAAATAAATCTGTTTTAGGAGAAGCTGCTCAAATGGAAGCTTTAAGAGCGGGATTGAGAGCAACTTCCATTAGACACCAATTGCAAGCTCAGGTTTGATACTTTTACTTATTTGATACATACTTTATTCTGTTAAGCATCAAATCCTGCTGCCACCGGAGCAGTGTGCAGCTATTAAGTGCTTCCCTGCTTCCCACTCCCCAGCACTGGTGGCTGGAGCCAAGCACTGAGCAATCAACCCACTGAGCATGAGCAGCTCTTATGGAAACACATTCAAGGAACAAGTGCCCATTAAGTACCCACATCAAGTAAGTCCTTAGAAAGGCACTATAAGCACTAGGATGGCATGGGACAAGCTTTTAGTAAGGCTGTCTCAGGTACTCCTGAATACCAGCATCAAGCAGGAGACCCAGAGGGTCAAGCCAGCTCCCAGCTTTGTGCCCTTACACTGTTATCATCCACAACCTTCACAAAGGAAGCAACACCACCAACCAATCCATGCTTTCATTACTACACTCCGAACATCAGCAAGCTACTCCCGAAGAACCAGGCTGCTGGGAAAGCCTGTCCTCCTCTCAAGGGAAGAAAGGACACTAAGAACATGTAATTTAGGACCACCACCAAAACTCTGGATATCTATTTTCTTGAACCAGGCACAGGTCCAAGGTCAGCAGGAGTTGCCGTTCCCTCCTCACCCCAGCAGCCACACCACCAGTAGCACAAAGGATTCTTTCACTGAGTTTTCTAGGCATACTTGGGCTTAGATGAAAGCCAGTCTCACTCAGGAGAAGTGCTCTCCCCCTACACCCAAAACACCCCTTTCATTACAGAGCAGGAAAAATCATCCTTGGATATTCTGATGCCAACCTAGTGTTGTCCAGACACTGAGCTCTCCATCAGGATGAGCCTCTGAAATCTTCCTCTCACATAAGGAGAAGGATTTACACACAGCCAAGGAGAATGCCCAGGACACACCTAGGTCTTCTGAAGCCACTTGTCCAAAAGACAGCAGGAAAAACAGCAGGGACATGCACAAAGGAGAGCTCTGTGGAGCTTGGCATGGGTTAGCCAAGCAGCAAATTAAACAGATGGAGAACTGGGGATCCAAACCCTCTGCCCCAAGCTCTGCACTCAAGCACTCAACCCAGCAGCTTGAGGAAAGCCAGTGACTGCCATGCTGTATTTATAAACAGCCACCCCAGGCTGAGCAGCAACTCCCCCTTGGGGGGCTCAGGTGCCCTCCACCACACACAGCATCTGAGGACGCTCTGAAAACAGCCTGACCTCAGGGAGCAGCTTATGAATCCCTCCTGCTGTTATCAAGAAGAAAGGCAAGCAGTCCATGACAACAACCATTCCTCCTGTGCAACAGGTCTTTTCTTTCATCTTTCAGACAGGGTTTTGCCTTGAAGACTTCAGAGAGATTCATGCTCTGAGGCCTCCTGATCTGCCAGGCAACGCACAACAGACTGCCCGCAGCTTCAGCCTGATAGATTTTAAGTAACTACAGATAAGTAAGCTTATTGCAAAAATGAGTTGCTGTGCTCTGGGAAGCAGAAGAGCCAAGGGCTGAGAAGATTCAACAGCATTTTCCTACCATGGGCTGTTTCCCTGGAACCAGGGCAACAGGAGCTGCAACCTTGCAGGCTGGAGAATGAGACAGCAGCAGCCACCCCGCAGAGGGCACAGATGAGGCTGGAGCTGCAGTCTCAAGAGCAAATCCAAGGAAAAGCTCAAATCTGTTGCCGCACCAGTAGCTTTAGAGTCACACAACGAGCAAAGAGGCAGATACAGCAAGGTGCTCAATCAGATGCCATCAGGAAGAGCTCACCTAGAGAGCCTAACACCCTCTCCAGAAGACCTGATCCTGCTAAAAACACTCCCAGGTTAGCATTGCAGAATTAGTGTTAACAGACTGGTTTTAGGATGATTTCCCTGTGGGCAAGTCTGCTGTCCCACATAGGGACAGCTCCCAATGTAGGGCAGGACAGACCAGCCAGACCAAGCAGCTGGCACACAGGCTGAAAGCCAGGCAGGGAGACCCAAAATCTGCACACGGATCTGCTGTGCACTGCTGTTCTCCAGGCAGAAACTGGATCGAGACCCCATTTGCTCACACCCCTTGAGAAACAGGGCAGGGAAGGTAAAGGATACCATCAAGGGCAGTCCCACCTCGGTCCTCTTAACCCCTCCTTGCCTCTGAACTCCGAGATCTCAGCACACGTGTCCGCCTACTGGGAGGCTAACGACAGGAAAACACTGCCTCCAGAAATACAGAACGGCAGGACTGGAAGTGTTAAAGGCCAGTTTCCTGCACAAGTCCCTCCCCAGGTCACAGAGCAGGTTGCTGGGACTTGCTGAAGTATTTCCAGCCTGACAGATCTAGTGGCAGCAGAGGGTTTGAGACTCTTTGCCGGCTGTGAGACAGCAGTTCAATCCTACAGGCAGGAAGTGCCAGCAGCTCGAGCCTGCAGCAGCCACTGCCTCCAGAGAGCTTCTCCAGGCACTAGCACTGCCTCTGGCATGCTCCCCAGAGGTCAGCACACACCCTCTGTGCATTACAGGCTGGGTGCAGAAGGAAAATTCCTCACAAACAACCCTGTCTGGGTGCAAGCGGCCCTTTGGGAACGGGGGATGTAGGCAGGATTGGGGCATAAAAACCAGCCCCACTTTTTTCTGACGTCCTGAGCAGGCATTTGCTCCTACTGCACCAAACTGTGTGGCGACAACGCCCTGGGAGCACAAGGTGACACCAGAAGGCTTTGCAGCCAAAGGTCCTTCCCCAAGCTGGTGAAGTTCAGTGCTGGCAGGGACTATGCAGAGGAGAGGTCCCAGCTCATCAGTACTCAAGCACAGCACTGCAGGGGACCACATCAGCAATATTTTTAGCCTGATAGTTAACTATTTTGTTGCATTTCCACCCTGCCAGCCACCTCTCTGTGGGTCCGCACAGCTGAGTCACTGCTGGAACCTTCCAAACGCTTGGGTGCCAGCGGCACAACAGCTCGGCTTGGCAGTGCCAGCCCTCCCCCGTGCCCAGCCACAGCCCAGCACTGCCGCAGCCTCACCTGCCTGCCGGACACTCCGATGGAGACCCTAGCCCTACAGGCTGGGCCAGCTGCAGCCTCCCAGGCCTCAACAGCACTCAGACACAGCAACATCCTCTCCACAGCCTCCCTCTTTCCATCACAGCATGGACAGACCACCTGGACGCTACAGCATCTGCCAACTCCTTAGACCCACACAGCTTTCAGACACAGGACACTTCTCTGCCACCCAGTGTTCCACAACCTTTCAGAAAACACTCCTGAACTACAAGGTCGCTGCTCCCAAGGAGCTCCACTGCCACTCCACCAGGGCCCTGAGGAAGGGCTAAGGCCCCACAGAGATGGGAGGTGTGGGTGGCTGAAGCAATACAAAGCTGTGCACAGATCAGCCTTCCACCTCCCCAGCCAGCACATACCATCCCCACAGCTCTCAGAGCAGGAGAGTAACAGCAAGCCATACCATGAAGCACTCCTGGCCCAGCTGCTGCTCGCCTGCAAAGGGAGTGTGGGAGTGAGAAGGAGAACGTTATCTCAGGATCACAACATCCCCAGCCACTGGGCACTGGACCCTCTGCACAGCCACTGAAGGCCAGAGACTGCTCTGTACAAGCAGTACAGCTGCACTTGGGCAGGTCTGACATCCCAGCCACCCCCTCTCTGTGTACTACTAATGGGAATACCAGGAGTCAGAAGTGAAGAAACAGGCCTCTCCAGACAGCATTGGGTGCCATCTTCCACCAGCTGTTACCACACTTGCCACAACCACCCAGTGGGCACAGAGCATCACAGCCCAGGGCTGTGCCTGAGGCAAGATCCTTTCCATAGCTCTAGCCAGGCCTCTGCAGCAGGCAGGAGCTCCAGCACAAAGCACTGCAGTCAGTGGGGGCACCTGACACCAGATACTCTCTGAGCAGGGAGGTCACCGGAGCACCTTCAAATCCTCTCTAACTCCACCTCCCTCCTGAAACCAGCAGCCCTTCCACCCCCTCAGCAGTAAATTCCCACCACCAGCATGGCCATGCCAGCCCCATCACCCAACCTCCGAGGCGCAGAGCCCGCCCCGGGCTCATGCCAGCGCTGCTCGCTTGCCTGCTGGAGCACTGCGGAGACATCCACGCCTCTGCCAAGGCAGGCTGGCAGGAAGCCGGCCAAGAGAGCTCTGGAGATGGCTACAGAGGAGCAGGTGGAGCTGGGACATCCGCACCGAGTGGCTGCCTCCATGTGTGACAGCCTCGTTCCGCAGCGCGCTGCACGCCGAGCCCAGTGCCAAGGCTGTGAGCAGCAGGGTCGCTCTAGGGGATGTCACCTGTTCCAAGTGTGCTCTTCATCCATTAAAGACCCTGCGATACAGGGAACAGCAGGGCTCCAGCCTGCCAACAGCCAGAAGGGGCTCAGAGCACAGCTCTGAGGCACCTGGCCGGCCCACTGCACACTGACAACTTGTTTCTCCTTCCTCCTTCAAGGTCTCAGCTGGCAATGGAAGTACAGGCAGGAGCGAGTGGTATTCCCTGGTTCATTAGGGGAAGCCCACAGGACCATGTGGAGGTTTGCTCACTGGAGCGGGGCAAGGCTTCATAAAGCTACCGCAGCTGGGCTGCAGGCAGACCTCAAGTGCCCATGCCAGGCCCCACATGCCAAGTCTTGTGGAAATTAAATGCAGAAACTCAAACGAGCTGTGCGGATCGAGCCGTTCAAATTCTGCTACCCCACTAGTACTTTTTTTTGCTGTTTTACAACTCATGCAGTAACTCAGAGCTGTGTCCCAGAAGCTCCTCCTATGCTCAGGACAGCACCCTCTTGCCCCTCCAAACATTTACACAGGCAAATCTCATTGCCCAGCTCCCCCCCACCCCACCAAGAAGCTATCTATATTCCTGTCAGCACCAACTCCATGGCTGGGGCCTCTGTGTCACCCAAGTCTGCACAGCGATGCACTCCCCCTTTAACAAAGCAGCAGCATGCTGCTATAAAGGGATGAGTTTCTGTAGCAACCAGGCTGTACTTGTACAAACTCTGCCAAAGCACTAGATCTTTCCACAGACTGATACTTGAATGAACACACCGTTTGTGAAACTGGTTTTTACATGCCTCAGAGGCCAGGAAGTGAACTCTTCCCTGTTCTACCCCTCTGTTCCAAGACCAGGCTGAGAGGACGCATTAAGTTTGTGCATGCAGCACTCCCTTCTCCTGGGATTTTACAGGGAAGGCTGGTGTCTCAAACAGTTAACTGGACCCCATATCAATCCAGGGGAAGCACCCAGCATCCCTGGGATCTCCCAGCCAATCCCAGCTGCAAAAGCAGACTGGAGAGGATCAAGGGGGAAGGGCACACCAGCCAGCAATGTGTGGCTGCAAGCCCACACCCTGCCCATCACGTAGGTTTGCACTGGACCAGAAGAGTTAAAACAAGAAGCCATTCCACTGCATCTCCTGCAGCCCACTGCCAGGCACAGCCCGTTATTTCTAGTTGAGCGTGGGAGTGGAGAAGGATCCCTCCAAGTCTCCCACCCAGCTGGGGAGCTGCCGGCTGAAGTTGTTGGGCACTGGCTGTACCACACCCCGCAGCAGAGTTGGGCGAGCGGGGTTGCCGGGACTTTGCAATTGGGCATAGGGGGGCCCTCTGCAACCACACCCCCCCACCTGCAGAGCTCCCTGCCACCAGGGATTTCCTCAGGCTGCTGGAGCGAAGTTCAGCCTCACTCCTACCCAGCGTGTTCAGCCTCCTGACACCACACCCCCCACCCACTCTCCCCAAACACAGCAAGAGGATTTCTCCTCTCCTGGTGAGGTTATTCCTCCAGCAGCATTAGAGCCCTAAGAAAAACAACCCTGGGCACTTCTCATCTGCAGTGAGCTGACAGCAGAGCAGAGGGGGCTGTGGCACAGGCGGCCACAGCCTCCCCAACTCAGCTGTCACGTTACACAAGCACCACGGCTCGAGAAGCCCCCATTAGCCACCGCCAGCGCCCTGTTACACAAGCACATCACTCCACTTTAGCTTGAAAGCAGCCAAAAACACACACACACAATCCAACAACTGTTGCTGCATGTGTCAGCAGACTCACCGGACTGTGTGCTGGTTTGTGCTGCAGTGTCAGAGTCCTGGGTGCTCCAGGGTCTGTCCCACCCTGTCAGGTTGAGGGACTGCAGGCCAAGGCACAGATCGTTGGTGTCTGGGAGGCCACGGGAAGACTCTTGCGTGGATGTAGGGAAGAGCATCCTGCTTGCCACTGCTTCTTCAGAATCCTGGATGTCTGCTCAGATGGAGAACAAACAGAAGCTTGAGAGTTCAGGGCTGCTTTTTTCTTTTTAAAGCAGGAGTTTTCCAAAGCATTAAGCCCCAAGCCAGGTCTCGTGCCGCTCTGAAGCCACGGCTCCTGCAACCAGCAGTTGCACCCCAAAAGGGAGGGCTACCATATGTCCAGGATCCAGCCCCCCACCCCCCTCGGCCCCTCCACCTTCCTATCCCGTCTGCATTACTGACTGGGTCAGCATGTGACCAGGCTGCTGATGCTTACTGTGCTGACAGTGACGTCACTCAGCCATGCAAGAGAACTGCATCAGCTCTTACAAAATAAAGGTAAGAAAAAAAGGATAAGATTTCCCCTGACAGACAAGACAGTAGCAGGAGGAAAGAGGAGCAGTTCCAGTAAATCAGGGGAGGCAGGCAGCACAAAGCAGGGCTCGGCAGCACAGCAGACACCAGGCTGGAGGCAGCAATCCCCCCAGCAACGACGAGAGCAGCAGCGACAGAGCAGTTAGTTTTAGTGCTACCCAGCTCTCCTGTCCCCGCCTCCCTCCACCCACAAAACCCAAAAACACTTTAGTCCTGGCCAGCTTCCACCTGCTGGCTCCGATTCAGAGCCGATGCAAAGCTTCGCAATTCTGCTGGCATAATCTGTTTGGTTGAGCCTGGCCACTGTGCCTCACTGACTCGGCATTGTTTACCCCTGAGTAACAAGGATAACCTTCAACCCCCACTAACCGGAGAGCAGCCCATTATCCCCGGTCCAGCCCAAGCAGGCACATCCTGCCCATACAGGAGCAATAGGACTGAGCAGACCCATTTCACATCAGGAATTTGTCATGGCCTGTTTACCTTTTGCCCGCCTGGTCCCCCCTTTCCCAGCCCTCCCCTCCCCTGCAGGGTGTTCACAAGCCTACAGTACTGGAGACGTGGGTTCTTGCCTTGGTTTAAGCCTGTGCCAACAGCCTAAGGAAACACAGCAGGTTCATAGTCTGAGAATTCCAGTTTAACGCAGGGATCTGGGGGCTGGTGAAACCACAAGATGCTCAGCTGTGCTACCCAAAATCTGAGTCAGAGGGCATTTATAAGCCAACTCCCAAGCAGCAGCAGCTGTCTCCTCCTCCTCCCCCTGCCCCCACAGCCTCCCACTGTGCCATCAGATGTACACCTCGCTCCACACACTGCTCCTGGCTCTTCCGCAGGCGCTGCAGTCACTCCAGTCTGTCACATTATCCCTCACGTGAAGCCCCAGCCATCCCAGACAGCCCAACAGCATTCCTGGCCTCATTTTCTGCATCCACATCCCATGCCACTCAGATGCCCACGAGCAAAGCCTAGGCAAAGGCAGGTGCCAGCTGGGTAACCTACGTGTGACACAGGCCACTGCTGGCAGAGGCAGAACCCTTGCCTTCACTCCATGGCAATTTGGGAGCACCAGCATTCCCAGACCCCAGAGAGGGGACTGAGGCACCGAAGGCAGGACCAGAGCTTAAGACTGTAACCTGCTTGCAACACATCACCTTCCCCCTTCCCAGCTGCAGCCTCCCCCACAGCACTCCATCAGGGTGTTTCCTACTCCTAGTAGGACTAATACAAGCTGTAGAGCCAATTCAGTCACATTACTACCAAGCACCTGTAACAGCATCTATTCCTCTGACACCATAACACTGCATCGCCAGCATGGTATTTCACTGCATCAATTCTTCCCAGACAGGTTTTTGATTGTTTGTCTTGGACATCTCTACCACAGGGAGGAGAAGATCAAGACACAGTGCTCAGCCAACTCAGTTCCCACAGCAACCATAACTTGTCCATATGAATATGTAACTTTCCTGCCTTTATGAAAACGCACAAGTGCTGTGCATAGATCCCTGGCAGCAGGGGACTCCCTTCCCTTTGGGGAACAGGGATCTTGCTAGGTCTCAAAAAATTTCCCACCAAGCTTCATCTTCTGGGAAGCGTGGACACAGAGTAGTGACACGCAGCACAACTTGAACCCCAACAGCTTGGATGAAACCCACGACTGAAGAAAAAAGGAAAATAGGGAACAAATTTATCTGTGACAGCAAGCACTGACTCTGCAGTGTCCAGCCATGTTTTCCATCGCTATCTGCATTTTTCAGGAAATAAACTGTTTTGTTTAATCGAACCAAATCAGATTCAAGTAAAAGATCCATGATTCCCTCTGATGACTTCACATTAAAAACAAACTCTCTGCAATCCAGTTACAGCTCTAACTGCAGAAGCACAGAGCAAAATCCACTCAGATAACCAGCAGTTTTTAATTAGACCTGTTTCCATCAGAAGCCAACAGCCAGCCCAAGCTGCTTCGCCCTTAATACTCCCAAGTCAGGATGAAAGACAGATACCAGTCCTCTAGCCAAAACATCAACTAAAAAAAAACAAAGAACAGACTTTTGGACTAGTTATTTTTAAAAGTCAAGAGTCTGGAGTTTGTTACAAAGCAATCAATTGTAGGCAGAAAAAAACTAATAAGCTACTAGAGCAGGAAGAATTAAATTTCCGACAAAAATTCAGTCTAAAGAGTCACAACCAAGTTATTCATAACTAAATGTCTACGAAATACTAATTCACTTCATAATCTGACACAGCCCAACCCAAATGCTTTTTTCCAAGCACCCACCACCAACACAAGCCCTTCCAACCTGGATTTTTCCCTGGAGTTGCCACTGGAAGCCAACCATCCTGGCAGAGGAAGCAGCGCTGCGCTGGGCTCGTGCCCGAGCGTCTGGGAGAGACTGAGCTCCTGCCTCCCAAGCCTGTTGGGTTTGATTTCAACAGTATGATGAGAACAAAGTCCTTAACAAAACACTCCCTCACTGGCCTTGGAGCAAGTGTCTCTCCTGGGTGACTCCCTCCTGCCTATTCAGGAGATCCCTGTAGCCAGGCCACATTGCAGCACAGGCCAGACAGCTTTCCACACCACTGCCCACATGGAAAGCTGTATTTATTTTCCAGACTTTAACCGTGAGCCCTGGATTTAAGACATTCCCAAGGCTCTTGAAGGTGAGGATTTCCAGAGCTTAGCTCTCACCTGCAGGCAAGGACAGCTCCCACAGCCCCAGCCCTGCCCACCCTCCCCACTGACACCACTTCAGGCAGGTGAGTTTCCACACAGGAAGCTGGGCTGGGAAGCTCATCTGGTTAAAACCAAGCCACAGGGAGTTAGTTTTAAGCCTGGTTAGCTCCCCTGATCTGGTATGCAGCATGGCTGCACCAACCAGGCACTTCAAACAAGAAAATATTTAGGAAATTACAACCTAAGCCCGCGTGGGAAGGATCCACAGGCAGGTTGTGGGTTAAGGGAGCAGGAGGAACAGGGAGCACGATCCAGTTCCCAGCCCACAGCGGCAGCATCTCTGTGCCATCAGTCTGGAAAGGTGTTGCTTCAGCCTAGCCCAAAGTTGTTCAGATATCTGGGCCTTCCAGATATCTGAGAAGGCCAGCTAACAATCCAGCAAACAGGGTTTTTCTTCCTCTGAGTTTTCTCAGAATGGTTATGCAAACATGAACCAAGTCAGATGCCATGCCTACCGCCTCCATAGCCAGGACAGCTCTCCCTTTGCTCCCACATGCTGGTTTCCACCAGAGCCTGAATACAGATTAAACCCCTCCTTGAATGCGGGCCCCAAGCATTGAGGGCAGCAGAAGGATAAGCCCAGCTCAACTGTAAGCTCCATTCACTGACAAAACTGGATTCACCCCATGGACTAGAGGTCTGACCAAGGCTCAACTTCCAAATCAAACCCTAGAGAAGCCAGAGGCAGAGGGAGAAGCCTTCAGATGACAAATAGGAAGGCAGGGGCCAGGAGCAGCATTGCTTTTCCTTTCACACTTCTCTACATTTCCAGTTGTTAAGGCTGGGAACTGCATCCCTGAAAATTAAGCCTCTCAAGTCCCTTCTGCACACAAGAAAAACAAATACCCAAGTGAAAGCTTTCAGATGAGCCAACTGCATTCCCAAAGTGCAGTGGAGATCATCAGGGACTTAGAAAAGCACTTGTTCAGCATAAACCTACTAGTTACAAGAGGTTTTTCTGAAACATAACTAAGGATTTCCCCTGTAATCTGAAAAGTTCCTGAAGTGGAGACACTGCTGCATGACCTGTTTCCAAGCCAAATGAAGGAGTCTGCCTTATTCTGTAACCACAAAAACTTGAGCAGCTGGCAAACAGCTACTTCAGAAACCAAGAGGCACTGCAACAGCCTTGCTGCTCTATCTCCCTCTTTCAAGAGTAACAGAGATTGTACCAGAATTACAGCACCAAAATCTGAGTGACAGGGTTCAGTACAAATCAGAAAACTGCCGGATCTTCAGGAACACCACCAATCTGTGACCACTGCAGAGCACAACAGCTCTAGGCCAAGTTCCTGCTCTGCAGAACGTTGACTCACTTCCATCTGCATATCTGATACAAAACCCAATTACCAGAGCCACTTTCCAGTAGAGAGAGGTATCATACTTACGTAGGCAAAGATGTGGCACTGTGACACTTTAAACCCAAAGGCCAACAAGACCACGGGTAGCAAGTGTGCTGTTTTTTCTGGGGCACAGTTGTGGAATTTCCTATTTTGGATGTGTACTGGGCATTCAAGCATTTCTTTGGGGCAGGCAGAATAGTTCTGCCAGCTTCAGGTGAGCTCCTGCTAAGAGTGTCACTCTATTAGCATTTTACCTCCAGGTAAGCAGAGCTACCTTTTGGGTCTCTGCATCCCAGGGCATTTTGTTCCCTGATCCAAGACCATGCATACCAGGTCAGCTGCATCCAGCGCTGTCTGGAATGTTTCCTTGGGGCTGCAAGGCACGGAAGAGCAGAGGAATTTACATTACAGTATCAGAGACACTTTTTGGAGGGCCAAACAAGTGATAGCTCATTAACTGACTGCAGTTAAGAGCAAACAGGAAGCCGATTTAGTCATCAGCAAGTCTGGGTTTGCATTTGTCCTTCAGTTTTCCTTAAATAAAGCAGCCACAGAGTCATTAAAGCCTGATGGGCCACAACTAACAGCCTTTACACACTGAACTTGGCACCTGAAGCCTCTCCCATCCAAAGGAAGTCATTTAAGCATCTCCCATTTCTTCACACAATGGACTGTCAAGTTAAAGCAAAATAATAACTACTTTGTTGCTGTTAAATGAGCAGAGCTTAATGAAAGAGATCAGTGTTGCTGGGACATTTGGGGTACCTACAGGTCTTTGAAGTTCCTTTTAAACAAAGGACGGCCTTCAGTTGAAACCAGGAACAAGCATGCAAAAGTTCCCGTGGGAGCTTTACTCCCAGTTCTGCTAAAGCTGGAAGTTGCACCGACAGAAACAACAGGGTGATTTCAAAAGCTGGTGTAGGCAGCAAGGCCCAGCTTTAAGGCCTCGCAAACAAACCACCAGCCAGTTAACAAACTGCCCTTGCTCACATTCTTATTCAGAGAAGTGATAAACATATGCAACAACTTTAAAATCACATTCCTTGCGAAGCAGCTGCTCAAGGACAGGCAGGTGCTCCAGCAGGAGATGCTGACTCCTGCCTCTGTCAAGGCCACACTGCCTCTCCCATCTCCAGCACCACACGAGAAGCCACTAAAGGTTAAGGCCTGCATTGAGGAGGTTCTGCCTTTCTCCAGAGAGGACTGAGGCAGCCAGACAGGCAGCACTTGTGAAGCACCATGACCCTGGCCCAGAAGCCACCAGACAGGTTCTACAATGACAGCTCTCCCCACACCACTGCACCCCACAGTTTGGGAGAGCACCCTCAGCCTGGTGCTCAGAAGAGCTCCCGGAGCAGCTACCCATTATTTACTACACAAACCTCGGGGGGGTGACAAGTCCAAGCACCCCAACACAGCTGGCTTTGATGAGGCAACCAAGTTCACCAAGGATTATCATCAGCTGCAAACTGATCTTTATAGAGATCCAGCTTTAGGTGTGACAAGCTGAACCTGCAGCAGCAGTCCCAGCTCTGCCCAGAAGGGGATAATACTCTGCGTGGATCCAGGAGTGCTGAATCAGCCTGTCCTCTCACATTGCTCAGTCTGCTGCTGGACTGATCCCAGCATGGCCTCACTGTCAGCCCAGTAAAGTGTCTCCACACGTGCTTCCCCAATAGCATTAATGAAAGGTCACGAACTTCTGCCGTCTCTTCTCCACCACATGTAATCCTCTTATTGCTCAAAGGGGCTTCTTCAACAGAAGTCCAAGCCGGGATAAATTTAGTTTGACCTAAAGATGACAACTGAAAAGCCTGAGGGAGCACAAAGGGATTCAAGTCCAAGCATTTACTGCTGGAATAGAGTCTCTTCCCCAGGCTCGGCCATTAAAAGAGTTTAAGTTGCAAAAAGACAGTCCTTTCACCTGTTATAGTTACTACATTCATGGTGGATCTCCAGATTAATTAAGCCTGCCCAAGGAAGGAGTTCCATGATAATCTAGTCTAACTACAGTTGTTCCTGCACAAAGTAACAGTACCACAGACTCAGGAATTCTTCCAAAGTGACTTGACTTGGAGCAATGACAAAACATCACATGAGATGAAGGGTCTCTGCTTCTTTGGTCACCTACCCAGAAGTTCGTTCAAGAGCAAGGCAACAGCTCCAATAACTTAACCACCTGCCCATATACCTGCACTATATTCTGAATTTTAGCAATCAGCTGTTCAGCCTTACAGCCATCAGGGTGTGAATTTCTGCACAACCCAGGCCAGGGTCCAGGTGCCAAAGTATCTCTTCAATTTACAGATCATAGATGCCCCAGGATTCACATTGCCACTGACACTGCCAGCTTTTTCATGGAGGAGACTCTCATCAGCAACTCAAACATGAACAGCAGCTCCTGCACTTTTCAGCTGCAAAGACAGGACAAAGCTTGTAGAGCTACCACGTAGGAGCACTAAGGTCCTCCTTACCTGCCCAGAGGTCCCAGCTCCAACATTAAGGAAACAAGGTTGGGACTGCAAGGAGACCTGTAACTCTGAGCTGCCAACGCTTTGGCAGATGCTGACTCATCCATGAATTTACAGCTGGTAACTGCTGGCCCAGGTTGTTCTCTTACCAGTACCTTCACACTTCCACTAGCACAAGGCAGCCCTCCTCCAGCTCGGTTCAGCAGCAGTATCCCTTCAGGAAGTGAGGAAGTCTTTCCTCACAACATCATAAGCATTTGTGTCACTATACAAGGGATCTGACACAAGCTGAAACCCTTCTGTCTGGGTAACTACTGTTGAGCAAGGTTCACACACTGGTCCCCGCACTCACTGGTGACACTGATCTTCAGCTGTCACAGTAGGAAAAAAAAGCTGCTTAGGGTGTCCCCAAAGCACAACTCTGGTTTCCCTGCAGCAAAAATAACACTTGCTAGAGGAAAGCAGTCTTTTTTACATCCAAGTGCTAGTGTATTTGCCCTATGAGAGCTCTTCCACAGGACTTACTGATCACCTGAAACAAGCAGTTTAACACAACTAGGAGACTCAAGAGTTTCCAGACAAGACATCACCAGCAAGACCCTCTGGCCCAGACATCCCTAGGAAAAACCAGAGTAAATGATAGACCAAGCAGAGATTTGCATGCAGCAGGTCAGTAAAAAATTCTACTTCAGTGCCAGGCACCACCCCCATCCCTCAGAGAAGAGTTTTCAAAGTCAAATACAGCACTGCAAGTTAAAATTGCTGTGCCAGCTCTTAAGCCCAGATTTAAAACCAGAACTAACCCACACCTTCACAGGACCAATCTGCTCTAGCAGGCAGAGACATCTCCTTTATAAACCAGGTCAACTTCGGCAAGCTGAAACTCAATCAGGAAATACCACTAACACGTTCTAAGATTCTATGAAATAGTCCCATTCCAAATGGACTAGGAAGGGCTATAGCTAAGATTTCAACAAGGAAGCCAGAAACAATTCTTTCATGAACCCACTGCAAGGAGATAATGGAAAGTATTTCTGTTTATTTCTCCTTTATGCTTCCAGTGCATTCAGATCAGATACAGCACTAGTTACTACTTCACCAGGGGACAAAAAAACATAGCCAAACCAGCTCAGTCTAACAGCAAATCTCTAAAAATGCACCACTAACCTGAATTGGTTAATATTCACTACACCATTGCTCAGAAGTAGCCAGCATAGCCTCCAATGCCACTTTATCAGGCAGGTTTCAAGCAATGCTGGCCATGGATCCAGGCCTCGAAGCAAACAATTCACTGCCTCTGGTATTTCTGCAGCGCCAGCATGGGATCACATGGCCAGATCAGCCCCCAGTTCATACTGCTAAGTCCTCAAACACCCAGGAGATTAAGCGGCACTGGAAGTCATCTGGTAGCAGTCATTTTACGAGCCAGAACAAAGTTGCACTGTGCAGGCATCAAACAGACCCACATGGTGCCCGTACACTCATTTACAGCTTTTTTCCACACCCATTTGATTAAAGCGCAGCTTACCCATGAGGCCGAGGCAACCCCGTCTCCACGTGGCTGCAGAGAAACCTGCTCTGCCCACGGCACCCTGCAAGGTCATCAGCTGGGGAGGTTCAGTCCTTTACTTTTAACTTTGTTTGGGACATATGCTGAGGGGCTAGTTTGTTTCCAATAATGGCCAAAGCGTTTATTGACCGTATAATTCAGAGGCTGGAGAGGGAAGAGCAATCCTTTCAAGAGCCTAAATCCTTGGCACAAGTGCTATTGCTCAGAGGTGAGCTGGCAAAAGCAGTATCAGGCACAAGTGCATTTACTGGCAGACCTGCGCTGCTGCAAAGGGACAAAAGCACGTCCTTCACTTGGATAAAAATAAGACCAAACCAAACACTCTCTCTTTGGCACAGAACTTCTGTCTTGAGGCAGCAGAACATGCCCGCTCCCCTCAGCCTGGAGGAAACAGAAGCTTGCAGCACTGATTTCATCACACCAAACTTGCTTTACAGGGAAGTCCACAGCCACCTGTGCTCTTAAACACAGATTAACTGACCAGTGGCAAATATAGTTTTCCAAAATGCTCCTGCAATTTCAATGTACGCAGCAATTCAGCTCTGCTAACCTTGAGAGCAGATGAATCCTGCCTCCAGGAGAGGCAGACTAAAGCAATCTGCTGGAGGTATTCCCACCAGGAGTTGGCAAATCAGGCAGGGAGTACTCAAATCCTGCCCACAGTGACCCATAGCACCACAGGGAGTCAAGCCAGCCCTCCCAGGCACCTCCACACTGCCAGGGAATACATGGATTATTCATTTCAGGCACACAAGCAAAGGCACCCGGTACCAAGCATGCCAACACCCACATCACTGAGGATTACCACCACCACCATCTGTTCACCAGGCCCCACCAAGTGCCTCCCCACTCCAGCAGCCCCTCTCCATCACCTGGCAGGGTGTCACATTTGCTTTTTGTGACAGGCGTGGTGCAGACTCCACTGAAATCCAGAGAGTTGTCCAACATGGCATTTATTCGGCGGAATATATCTGCATTGCTGCAAGTGGAAAGTGCAGGGGCATTCGGGCTATCCCAGCAGTCCTTTATGCTCCTCACAGGATCTTCTTTCTGGTAAAAAAGAACCAGTATGTGTGTCAAATAGGCAAGTATTCAGCTTTCAACACATTGTGGAAAGCCTGGACTGCCTCCAATGTTCACATTAGCTTAGGTCTTAGCAACACTCAAACCCAATTCTTGGCATTAAAGAAGCAATTAAGCAAACAGGTCAGCAATTTGTCAGCACAGCACACCGGAGCAGACTGCCCATCACACGGAAGTACCATGGATGGACATTAGACTGACAGCCACACCAAATCAGGGGGATTGTGAACACAGTTCCCTACTGTTTTTCTCCAGCACATCACAACACCAGCAGAGATCTGATTAATGAGAGCACACACCTTCTACCCCAAAAGCTGTCTCCTGACACCAAGGGACAAGTGGGATGCTCATGCTCCAGGCAGACACCACAAGGAACCACAGCAACTCCTCTTATGCACACACAGGGGCACGAGGCTCACCTCACTACCCATCTTGGAGTTCTGAACAGTATCTTGGAATGATACTGTCAGAAGATACCAAGTTAGCGGCAATCACTCCAGGTTTGCAGAAAAAACCCAAACAACACTGCTTCCCTGCTAATCAGCCCCAAATCCTGAGGAAAGGCAGAAGATAAAATCCTGATCTTCCCTTCAGACAGCAGCTCCTGACCACAAAGGTAGTTACCCCAAAGCATCTCTGCTTTAGCACAACCCTCCATGGGCACGGATCCACTGGCATCAAGGTTTTGCTACCATCCTACAGAAGAATTACCTCTTGTAAAGCTTCTGCCTGAGAAACATCAAACCCCTCCCACACCCTGGTGCTAGTCCAGAGAACCGGGAAGAGCAGCTGCTTTCCCAGCTCTGCTCACAAGCCACTGATATGGAGGCTCGTTTGAGAGCAGACGTTTGAACCTCTGACAATTCAGAAGCCGCTAGGCTTCATCGTTACCAACGTTTTGAGGTGGAGAACAGGTCTACCCGGCACCCAAAATCCACTGCAGAACTCTGCACCGAACACGCTGAGCAATCGGTATCATTGGTTTAAAGAGAGGAACAGGGAGGCACAACCCCACCAATCCTGGCCGCCAGAGCACAATACTCACAATACTGGCTATTAAATCAAGTTAAACTCAAATCTAAAGAACTGAAGAGCATCAAGTCTGTCAAACGAGCCCCTGTTCCTCCAACACACATGGAAGCTCTAAACTGGACCATTTGTACTTGTCAATAAGAGAATTACAGGCACCTCTTGGATGTGCTTCTGCAACTTTCAGGCCTCACTAACCTCCAGTTCTACTTCACTCACGAACAAGTCTGAAGCACCGAGCTGGTTTAACTTTGAAATGACCCCTTGCTGATCGTTGAAGGACGCTAGTCTGAACTGAGCTTCACGTGGAGATGAGAGTATTGCCCAGCCCATGCCTGGCACTTACATTTCACCCCCCATTCCGCAGACGCGCACAATCCGATCGTTTTCTCCAACTTCCCACCACGTATCTAAAAAGCAAAGGAAGCCCAGTCCTGGAAGCAGCAGGAATAAGTTGCTGAACGGTCAACTCACACCGTGCCTTCAGGCGGGACCTGAACAATTGTTGGGGAACTCCAGCCCCTTTAGGACTATTAGCATCTCTATAGCGCTGAGGGCTGGGATCTCTGGCTATTGAAATGCTCAGAGCAGTGCAGGAAATCACGCTATGAAAAGCCAGTGTCCATAAAGGAGACAGAGTGAGTCCTGCAACTTTATTCGAATAAAGGGCGAGACCATCCACTGGGGCATACGTCCGCGGGGTTCTCTCTCTCTCGGTTTCGGGGGGCGCAGCCTCCTCTTAGCCTAAACTCCCGGCCGCATGTTGCCCTCTTCCTTTCCCCATCAGCTGAGGTATTAGGAAGGTACAGCCTTCCCGAACCGCCTACCACATATTCCCCCTTTAAACGCATCATTTTCCCCAAAAAAGTTCAGCAACTCAGGCTTGTATGTACCCTTGGTCTGTTTCAGGAGTCCAAGTGTTTGGGTTCTGTAACAAACCTGTGGCTTGAAGTTGGTAGAGACATTACGAACCACTTCAAAGACGTTAACAACCCATACCCGTTGTTCGTAAACACACGAGCATACATCAGAGAACACGGCCAGACAAGGCGCTGGTACTATGGAACATTTACAAGAGTGAAACAGGTAAGGCTAAAAGCGAGCTGCAGGCTGAGAGAACAGGCTCTAAGTCATCTTTATAAAGAGCAGCTGGAGTACAGCTCAAATTACAAAAGTGTTGCCAGTCATCTTTAATAAAAAGGACTGCAGCATCAGGCTGCCTTGGCACAAGCATGAAACTCCTCATTCTACTCCTGTTCCTGTGAAAGAACCACTTCCAGCGGGAGGCAAAGCTTTTCCCTAGGAGTCTGCACTAGCAAGACAAAATAACCCGGAGCAACTAGCTGAACGCCCCACCCGTTCCTTCTCATTTAGCCTCCACAACTGGCAGCACCAGTCCCACTCCAAACGGGAACAGAAACCAGCGAGAACACAGCCAAGCCTTTCCACAAAAATCCCTTCTGCTAGAGAGCTTTTAACCCTAGACTGTACGGATATCCTTGGGATACTGCAATCATCCTGGACACAGGGTAGGGACCCCTTGCAGCACTGCAACCCCTTGCAGGAAGGGGCTCGTGGCTCACCCCCCCCTCCCTCAACCCTAAAATAAGGTACTTCTTTGAGAAGAGCTCTGCAAATCTTCAGAGCACTCAGAGCCCAAACCACCCCAAGAGCCTGGAGAGGATGGTGGGAAGAGTTTGCAAACTGGAGAATCCACCCAAGTGCTTCCATCTCAGAGTCAATATCAAAGCCCAGGAAACACCACACCTGAGGCTGCATACCCAGAGCCCTGCCGCTCTATCATCAAGCAACACAGCACTCCAAAGGCCAGGTAGGAAGGAATTGGCAAATTCAACACACTGCCTTCTCCAGGCTTCCCTGGAAGTCCTCCACCCTGCAGCTACAAACTACAAGATCCTCCCTGCTTCCAGAGGCACCAGTCAAGCAGCACTGGTGTGTCCTCCTGGCACCATGTGAGACACCCTGGGGTGTAACCAGTGACCCAACAGCCATTCTCAGCCATTCCATCCTGCTACACCTCACAATCCCAATCCAGAGGCACAGACACAGTTTTGTCAGAGGATGAACGAGTCAATGGAGAAGCTGATCCAGCTGACAGGTGCTTCAAAGCCACCAGTAGTCAAACACCACTTTCTAATGCCTGGCAAGACATCCAGTCTCTTAGAGAGCTGGAAGTTTCTAAGGAAGACCCTGGATCACAAACAAAGGAGACAAGCAATTCAGTTCTCTGCAGCAGGCACATAGTGCCACAGAGCAAACCATTCTGAGACTGTAGGTTAAGTCACTGGAGGTCAGAAACACAGACCCAAGCAGCATCATACACAGACACACAGCAAGATCAAACTCCGGCAGGAGGGAAAGTCCTCCACATCCTGACTCGACTAAGAACTTCTGTCCAAGCAGGAAAATCCATCCCCGGAACACTGAGGTTTCAAGGAGGGTACTGAAAGGCTCCAGATCCCTCTTGCAACCTAAAGGAACGCACGAAATTGAGAAAAGAAGCAACAAGGCACAGGGAGGAGTTCCCCTCAGAGTAACAGAGCACCAGCAAGCCTCACCACCATGGCAGAGAGCTCTTGTTTGCCAGCTGTGCATCAGGAAGCTGGCAGGTCTCTGGCATTCCCATCCCACCAGCCCCAAGCAGACTCCACAGCCTGCAGAGTTTACCTGCAGGAGGGCCCACCCACTCCAGGCTCAACCAGCAGCACTCAGTCAGTGGCACAACACACCTGTGCAGCAAAATACCCCAAAGTCGTCCAAGGCAAGTGGAAATGAGGAACCTCCACAGCCCCAAGGCACACACACCTGCAAGAAACCTAGAGATAATGAAATCCCAGGGCTAGGCAGAACCCACAGCATCACAACAGCACTGGCACACGATTAAGACAGCCTAATCCTCAGGGAAGTCATTAAACACAGCTCTGCTGCCAGTATGGCCAAGATGTGCATTAGCTCCTGGGGATATTGTGGAGCAAGCAAGGCTCAGCTACAATCCAGCCTTTGCTTTTTACATCTTCCATAGAAATCTCACCCAGGCAGCACCATGCTGATGCCCAGAGGGGTTCTTGGAGCTGCAGCTACAGCCAAGAGGGCCTTCAATCCCAAGGCAAAATTTAAGATGCTGTTAAAATGGTGCCCATGTCAACAAAACCAAGCCAAGATGGCTCCATACTTTAATGAAAGGCAGCTCAGAAAATCCTTTTTTGTTGGTATGTTTTGCTTCCTGAGTTGAAGTCAGCTACACCCCTGCATAACATGCCATTGGTGTAACTGTTTCCACCAAGCAACACACTCCCACCCCTAGCTCATCCCAAAAAAAAGGTTAAGCAAGGCTGCACTAGCTCTCCCACCATCAGCAAGACTAAGGTTAAGCAGCTGTTCCAGGGTTTACCGAGTAGCGATATCTTGAACACACCTGGCTAGAATTAAGACTGGTTTTAATTCACAGGGGAGCACTGACTTCAGAATAACACCAGTTTTGCCAAAATCCCCATTTTTAAAGGCATTTCACTATCAAGGCAGCTTATTTTGGGGTGTTTTTTTCTTTTTGAAGCCCTGACTCCCAAGCAGCTTTGTACACAAGCAATACCCACAGCTACCTGTTGCAGCAGACTGCCAAAGCTGAATAAGGTTTTCTTTGGTTTAGGGAGACTGTTCGAGTTGAGACAAACTCAAAGCACCGGGGTCCTGGAGCTCTCCCCGGAGCCCAGCTCCCACCCTGTGCACAGCTGTACCTGAAGTCCCTCATCAGCACACCTTGTTAGTCCATGACACACGCACCAGTAATGAGCATTAATTGGTTTCAGCTGGGGAATAGCAAAGGATAAAAAAAAAAGCACTTGTTTTTCAGCAGACTTGTCTCACTCAGAAGAGTCACCTTTGTCCATACTCAGTTACGAGCTGAATCTCCTGTGTCACCTCCCACGCCAGCCAGACACTACATGGAGCTTTCAGCATATGGTTTAAGAATAAAACAGCACCTTAGGTCACCTTACACACTAAAAAAGGCAGTTTAGAAGTGTGCAAAAACACAACTTGCGTGAGTACAAGTGCCCACCGTAGCGAAAATATGCCCCACCATCCAAAGCGGCGCTCAGCACCTCCAACCCAGCTTCGTCCCCCTAAAACCCCGGAAGAGCGGAATGACCGGTTGCTAGGCTAGGATCCGGTTTCCTCCGGCGTTTCCCTGAAGGCAGCACTGGTCAGTTGATGGGGTCCCTGAGCCTCAGCTCCGTCAGAGTCCCCTGTTCCCCAGGGCTACCTCAGCAGCAGGAACCCCTCGAGGCCAGTCCAAAGGGAACGGGGATCCCATATCAGCGCTCCGACAGGAAGTGGGGAAACTCCATCCACTGCTGACCTGACTGCTTGGGGTTCCCATCCCCTCTTCTCACAGCTGAAACAGGCGGGAACACCACCCCCCAGCAGCACCGCCGCGTGGAACCACGTGGCGGGGCGGCCTCGCGAGACGGCACGTGTTTGCACTCACCGGCGGGAAGGCCATGGGCAGCGCTGCTGGCAGGCGGTCCCAGAACGCGACACAGGCAAGCCAACAAGTTGGTGAGGACACCGGGAGCGGCGGGAGCACTTGCCCGGCCCGCGGCTTTTATGGGCCGGGCCGGGCCGAGCGGGGGGCGGGGGGTGGGGGCNGGCACGCGCCGGCCGCGTGCCGTCTGCCCGCCGCCATCGGCCCGTTCCCGCCACCGCCCCGCGGAGCCGCCTCGCCCCGCGCGTCGTGAGGGGACGGGGCACCCACGGGTCAGCCCGTGGTTAACCCGATTGAATCACCCGAGGGATTCAGTCTGCCCCCCTGAGGGATGGGGTGGTGGCACCGCACTCTCCGGCTTCAGCCACCCTCCCAGGGACACCTCGGCGCTGGCTGCTGCCACATGCAGGATGTGGCACTCGCTGTGTGCCCGCCGTGAGGGGAATGGGATCCCCTAGGCGTTAAATTGAGGTCTCCAGTGGCAGGCTTAGTGTCATCATTTCTTCACACATGGGCTGTGGCACTCACTGTGCTCCTTTGGACGGATGAACCCCCAAAGGGCTCTCAAATGAGCCTCCCCATGAGGGCAATATGTTGGTGGCAGTGCTGCAGTGCCCAGCTGAAGCCCCGCAGGGACACCTCAGCACCAGCATCTCTCCACACACATGTTGTGCCACTCACTGAGCCCCCTCTGAGGGGATGGGTCATCCCATGACTAAGAATGGGGTTCCCCAAGGGCAGCCTCAGTGCTGGCAGCTCCTACACATGAGCTGTGAACCCTGTGAAGGGATGAGACCCCCAAGGGGTTAAACGAGCCCCTCTAAGGGGAATGGGGTGATGGCAGTGTGATGCAAGGATGGAGCCCTCCAGGGGACACCTCAATGCCAGTAGCTCTCCACCCACTGGCTGTGGTGCTCGCTGAGCATCCCATGAGGGAATGGGACCCTGGAGAGGTTAAATCAGCTCCTGTAAGGGGAATGGCATGGTAGTGGCACTGCAGTGTCCATCTGGAACCTTCACAGGGACACCTCAGTGCTGTCAGCTCCCACACATGGGCTGTGGTGCTTGCTAAGCCCACTCTGAGGGGAATGGGATCCCCAAGGGCTAAAATTGTGCCCCTAAGGACTTAAATCACCTCCTTTGAGGTACTGGAATGGTGGCAGTGCTGTGGCGTTCAGCTTCAGAACCCCTGGGGCCACCTCAGTGCCAGCCTTTTGCCATGTACAGGCTGGGTGTTCCCTGAGTCCACTCTGAGCAGAATGGAACTCAAAGGGGCTAAAATGGGTTCCCCGAGGAAAATGGGGTAGTGGCAGTGCTGTAGTGCCTGGTTTTAGCCCTTCCAGAGCCCCTTTGACCCCAGCAGCTCTCCACACACAGGCTCAGCACTCTCTGGGCTCCCCATGGGAGAATGAGACCCCCAAGGGCTTAAATCAGTCCCTCTAAGCAGAATGGAGTGGTGGCATTGTGATGCCTGGCTGCAGCCTCCCTCCCAGGGGTGCCTCAGTGCTGGCAGCTCCCACACACAGGCTGTGGCAGTCACTGAGCCCATGAAGGGATAGGACCCCGAGGGTTAAATCAGCCTTTCTAAGCAAAACAGGGTGGTGGCATCATTGTGGGTCCCAGCTGCATCCTGTGAGGCTTTTCCCTGTGGAACAAGCACTTGACACCCAGTGCTGCTGCTCCAGAGAGAGATTCCTCACCCGTCAAAAAACATAAAGGTGTTTTTTTCATCTCTTACCCGGAAAAAGCAGAAAGCCTCTCACCCTTTTTGTGGCAGTGGAGGCAGTTTGGGGTTCAGACCTTCCCGCATGTCCTTTGCTCATCCTCTGCCTCTGGTACCGGGCCTGGCTCTGCACTGGGCTGCAGCTTTGGATGGAGAGAGCCAGTGCTCACTGAAATCCCACCCAGCCTGTGCTGGGAGGAGAGATCTTAATAAAGAGTATTTCCTTCTTTTTTTTGTAATCCCAGTTTGGTGATGAAAAGCTTCCCCGAGCTGGGCCCAGGAATCCCTCCAGTGACACTGCAGAACAAACCCAGCCCTGACGTAGCAGGTATTTCTGCGGTTGAAGCATGAGCAATTCTGCCTTGAATAAATAGCTGGAACCCTCCCAAGACTCCTCAGATCCCTGGTCCAACTGAGCACCTCCTGCCCCAGGGGGTTCACCCCGACACCGTGTGCCAGGTTTTCTCCAGGACCCAGCAGCCACCTACCCCTGGGAGACTCTGCATATTTCCAGTCACCTAAGGGATGGCTGGTCCCCTGACGTCCCCTGTGGCTGCCCTGGGGAAGATGGCAGAGCCCGGCATGGGGGGAATCTGGGATTGATGTGCCCACAGAGCAGAGACGGGAAAGAGAGCAGGTTGGAGAAGAGCTTTATTGGGAGATCTTGGACATAATAAATAAGGGTTACACTGGGAGATGGTGGTGAGGGACTGGGGGCACACTGTGCACCATGGGGGCTGGAACCTCTTCTGCCCTTCCGAGTAGGACACCTCCCGGCATCCCATCTGCCCCATCCTGCTCCTTCCACCCAGCAGCAAAGCTGGCCCAAGGGTCGCTGCCTGCTGCCCCTTTTGGGATCAGGGCAGGGAATAACCTGGCAGAAACGGGGGCAAGGGTGTGTTTTGGGGAACAGCAGGGGGCAGAAGGGGTGGGAGGGCAGGGCTGTGGCTGTCACTGTGCCAGGGCCTGGATGATGTCCTTCACCAGCATGGTGCCGATGACCATCTTCTCGCTGTTGATGGTCAGCTGGGCTGTGGAGCCCTCGCGCCGCTCTAGGGTGATGAGCACCAGGCTCCCGCTTGTCACCGTCTTGGCCGCGAACCTGTTGGGTTGTGAACACAGGGCTTCAAGGCAAGCTGTCCCCTGTCACTGTCTGGTCCCGTGAGATGCTCCGGTGGGGATAGGCAGGCGCCTGCCACCCATGGCCACTGTCACATTTGGGTTCATGCCGGCTTCTCATCCTAAAGGAAGCCCTGAGTGCCCCCACTGTGATTTGGGTGGGAACGGAGATGTGACAGCGCCTGCCTGATTCAGGTGTGGGGGTCCAGCTACCTGTACTCATTGCTGGCACCGCAGGGCACACGGCCCACGTTGGCAGCCGAGGTCACTTGCTGGACGATGGTGTGGTCACTTTGGCATTTCTCAGGCAGCGTCAACTTCTCCGTGATCTCACTCATTCCCATCAGCTTCCCTAGTGCAGGTAACAGAGGCACCTGCCTGTCTCTGGCCACACACCCTGCTGGGCCCTGCTTTGACATGCCCAAAGCAAGCCCCTCCAGCTCCCTGCGTTCAGGTTCCCCATGACATCCTGAGCTGGCTGCTCTGCTTGCTCTTGGTTCAGGGTTCAGTGGATATGGGAAAATCCTTCATAACCCTTCCTGGGCTCATCCCCATGTCCCTGCCTGATGGTGGCAGCCACATCCCTGGGGATGGGCTCCTCGGGACAGTGGCAGCAATGGGGCCGGGTGCTGCAGGGCACCAAGCACCCCCCGCTCAACACAGCCCCCATCCATGGGGTCAGGGTGGGAATGTGCTGATCCAGAAGCACGGGGACACAGGGTGTCACTCACCGGACACAGTTCTGGGAGCGCCAGGGGTGGCATGAGCCCTTCATGTTTTGTGGGGACCCAAAAAGGCCACCCTGGCACCAGGGTGGTCACCCCAGCCCACAGGCTGGGGGTGCAGGAGGGGGTGATAGGAGCAGAGCTAGTCTAGGGGCCAGCTGAGCAGCCACTTACCCTCACCCGGCCGTGCCAGGTGCTCTAGGGTGACGGCGAGGGCGGCAGAGGGGACAAAATTGGGGTGAGTGTCAGTGGTGGATGCCCGTGCAGCACCCTGTCCCCATCCCCGGCCCCACTCACCCTGCTCCTTCTTGAACTCGTTCTCGCTCATGAAGACAGGAGCCATGAGTTCCCCCACGGGTGGCTGGATGGAGACGTAGAACTGGCGTGTATGGGTGCTGGGGAGACAGGCGAGTGAGAGGGGCATGTGCTCAGAATATGTCCCCTCTCCATGTCCTGCTTCCCATCCCTGCCTTGGGCAGGGGTGACTGGGGGAAACTGTGGCACAAAATGGCTCAGGAATGGGGGGAAGCTGTCAGGCTGGACCTGGAGCTGCTGCTGCCTCCTTGTCCCCTGCAGGGAGGCCTGTGCATTTCCTGCTGTCCCCCAACCTCCCCATCCCCATCTGAGTGTCTCCTCTTCCCTGGAAGGACTCTGGTGCCTGTCCTGCTGTCCTCCATCCCCTGGGATACCCCATGCCCTGTTTCTGCTGTCCCCTGTCCCCTGCTATGTGGAGGGATGTACATACTTAAACCACTTTCCCCATCTCTGGAGCACCTGACACCCTGATCCCTGGGGACACCCATCCTGCCCTGCCCAGTGCGAGATGCTTACCACAGCTGGAAGTTTGCTGCCTGGGTGGAGTCACAGAAGTCGATGCCCATCACCACGCTGGCTGTGTCCCCTGGTGCCAGGCGCTCTGGAACCACAGGGCTGCCACTACATCCCACATTCCCACCCAACCCCTCTCCCCATTCTCCCGCAGTGTCACAGCCGTGCCGTGCCATGCCATACCGATCTCAGGGAACTCCTGTATCCGCATGCCGGATAGTGGCTTGGGTTCGTTGACTCGCAGGTTCTTCACCTCGGTGTCGGTGTTGTTGGAGATCTGGATCTGGACGGACACCATGTGGGGGTCGCCCGGGAAGGGCCGGCGGCTGAAGCAGTACTCAACCGCAAGCCCCTCGCCTGCCATGCGGTGCAGCAGCTCATAGGTCTTCACTGCACTGAATGCTGGGCTCAGCAGCTGCACCAGGGGACAGCGGGGGCTGCTGAGGGCTCCCTGCAACCCCTGCAGGTGGCAGAGGGCCCAGGAGCCCCCACAGGTGGCAGGGGGCCTGGGATCTCCCCAGGGAGGGCATGGGGGACACTTACAGTGGGTGTCAGGGAGGTGTCGGTGAGAGTGAGGCCCTCCAGGTCGGTCACCAGGCTGGTGGAGATGATGCTGCTGGAGGGGATGGGCTGAGGAGGAGGGGGAGTGACTGCAGGGAGGGGAGGGGGGAGGAAAGGGTTAACAGAGCCACATGGGGACACCCACACAGGGACAGTTCTAGTGGCTCAGCTCCATGGGGACAATGGCATGGGGACAGCCCTGGTGACACAGCTCCATGGGAACAGCCTCATGCGGACAGCCATGTAGGGACATCCCTGGTGGCATAGTCCCATTGGGACAAGCACATGGGGACAGGCCCAGTGGCACAGCTCCACGGGGAAAACCACATGGGGACAGCCATATGGGGACAGACATGGTGGCATAGTGCCATGGGGACAACACAGGAACAGCCTCATGGGCATAGTCCCATGGGGACAGCCATGCGGGGACAGCCATGTGGGGACAGCCCTGGTGGCATAGCCCCATGGGGAGAGCCACACAAGGACAGCCCAGTGGCACAGCTCCGTTGGTATAGACACAACCCTGTAGGCTGTCCCTGTGCTCAGCCACACGGGGACAATCCAATAGGCACAGCCGTCTGTCCCACAGCCATCCTCTGGGGACAAGGACTCCTCACCACACCTGTCCTTGTCCCAACTCTGCAGATCCCAAAGGACCTATGGAGTCCTGATCACACTGGGGTGAGTGCTCATGCTTCAGTTTCCCCATCACCACCACCACGGCCATTCACATATTCCAGGCAGCCACTCACAGTCATCCAGGTCAAGCAGGGAGATCTCCTTTGCGCTGGCCTTGCTACTGAGGGGCTGCAGGGTGGCAGAGATGGGAAGTTCAATAGGAGGTCCAGGTACCCCTGTGCAGCCCCCCATCCCAGCCCATCCTAGCCCTCACCACCTTCCGCGGCTTGGCCTCTGCCTCGGAGCCCGAGTCGGAGCCAGAGGAGCTGCTCTCGGAGGTGCTGGCCTCCTCTGACGAGGTTTCGGCATGGCCCTTCCTCCCCTGTGGGGCCTTCTTCTTGGCCTTCTTTGCCCCTTCCTCCTCTTCCTCGCTGGGGCTGTGGGGAGAGCCCAGCTCAGGGGGCTGGGGCAGGGGTTTCGCTGGGAGCACCCCCCTGCCTTCCCATGGCATACCTGCCTGCAATTCCCAAGACGGCCTTATGGGAACCTTCCTTGTCCTTCCTCTTTGGCCTCTTCTCCTCCTCCTCCTCCTCTTTGTCCTCTGACTGCTCCCCACTGTCTTCCTCCTCCTCTTCCTCCTCCTCGGTGCCAGAGCTGGAGCTGCCAGAGCTGCTGCTGCTGCTGTTCTCTTCGCTCCCGGACTCGGGCTCTGTGGGGCCACAGCTCAGCCCTGCTGCTATGTCTTCCCACATTCTCCCATCTCCTGCTTCATCCCACTACATCCCTCCATCCTCCCACTGCATCCCCACACCTGCTGCTGCCTCTCCACTGCATCCTCCCCCTGCATCCCTGCATAGTCCCATTGTATTCCCCTGCATCCCCACTGCCCACCACTGGGTCCCTCCACATCTCCTACCATGTCCCTCCCATGATGAGGTGTCCTCACCATCATGTCCCCTGTCCAATGCCCCACCATTGTGGCACCTCCCTGATGCCCACAGTGACCACTGCCCGATGTCTCATGTCATCAGGTCCTCACCACTGTCTGCTGACTCCGTGGGCCCCGACTCTCCCTCTGAGTCAGAGTAGAAAGGCTTCTCCACCTTCTCCTTCCTCTTCTCCCGGCTGGTGCACTTGGTCCACTCAGGTACCTGCTGGCACAGGGTTGATGGAGCAAGGCCATCACCCATGACTGGGGACCCAAACAGCCACCCTTGTACTCCCATCCCCAAGCGGATGTGTGAGCACTAGAGAGGGAACAGGGCCAGGTGAGAAGTACCTGGGCACCTTCTGGGGATCTTCCAAGACCTTGAGTCAGTGTCCCCCTTGGCCCCTCCTCCCCCATGCACCCAGGGTGCTCCACGCACCTCCACGTTCCTCACAGAGGGGTCAGGGGCCTCGTCCGGCCAGTCGGGCAGCTCCTGGTAGCCCACAGCCTTAGCGTTGAGCAGATGGGACAGGGAGCCCAGTTGGAAATGGTCCCGATCTACAATGAGGTGAGAGGAGGCAGCAACTCAGGGACAGCCATGCAGCGTTGTGGTGATAACTTGACCCATGTCCCAATGCCCTGTGACCAGGGATGGGTACCTTTGAAGGAAGACTCCAAGATGGGAGCCGGTTTTTGGGCCAGGAAGAGCTTCTTGGCGTACTTATTGAGGGCCCCACTCTTCTCGGTAGGCACAATGAGCTGGCGGATGAAGCGAGCCCGGTCGCGGATGTCATAATTCTGGTCGTACTTGGCCAAGTTGAGGACGTACTGGGTCAGCAGCTTGCTCTGTGGTAGAGAACATGCTCTGGGCTGGCCTCTCCCTCCCTGACAGGGAAACTGAGGCATGCCCTAGGATCACACATTCCCAGTACCTGCTTGGAGTTGGTCAGGTAGAGCTTAGCTGCCAGATTGATGACCTGCAGCTTGACGATGTCCTCCTCATTGGTGAAGGACTTGGCCATCTTGCGCAGCACATCAGGCGCAATCTTGGGCACGTGCTCGCAGTACTCGCCAATGAGCCACAAGATGCTGGCCCGTGCCATTGGCACCTGTAAAATGCCCTCACACATGTGGCACTGCTGTCATCCCCTGCTCCTGTGGGTCAGCAACACTCGAACCAACCTGGATGTTGTCAGTGAGCTTGGCCATGTGCTTGATGATCTCACTGTGCTGGGCCGGCTGCATCTGCAGCAGCTTTTTGATGACCACCACGGATTCGGCCACCACCAGCTCTGCGGGCAGAGACCCAGCCTCTGTTGGGTCCTGCCCTGAGAGCAATGGAGCTCCCATTTCACCCCTGCCATGTGTACTCACCATCCCTGTTGGAGAGAAGCTGGACCAGGCCATTGAGGCAGGTGTCCCGCACCTTCCCGATGTTGGTGGCACAGCGCCCGATGGCTTGGATGGTGGCTGCCACAAAGTCCTTGTCCATGCTGCGGATGTAGGTCTGCACAGGCACACATGATATGTCACCCATGTGCCAGTGCCGGACATCCCCCCGCACTGCTCACACATTGGGGCCCTTTGGAACTGCTGATGGGGTTGGTATGGCCTCAGGCCACTCCTCCTGGAGGGACTCTCCTCTGCCCCCTCCATGGTGGTGGTTTGGCTCCAAGAGCCATGGCAGGGTGGCAGCCTCAGTGTGGCTATGGCATACCTGGAACTCTCGCAGGATGGTGGAGATGTTGGTCTCATTGGCCAGGTTGGTAAGGACCTCCAGCTGCAGGAAAGAGGAAGAGATGGGCAGCATAGGGGCATGGTGACAGGGCATGGGGGCCTTGATGTCCTCCTGTCCCCAGGGCATGAGGACAGCTGACTCAAGAAATAGGCTCCATGAAGCCCCAAACCCACCCCTGACAGGCTCTGCCAAGTATTTCCAGCTCACCTTGAGGATCTTGATCTGTGTGGGGTCCGTGGAACGGATGTAGAAACTTTTCAGATAGGGCTCAAACATCCCCTGTATGCACAGCCAGAGACATTAGTGTCATCTCTGTTCCCCCCACCTTGCCAAGGCCACGTCCAGGCTCTGGTGACCTTGCTGGCTAATCCTTATCTCACTCCAGAGTCAACATGGCCAACTCCTCCCACACTAAGTCTGAGACTCACCCGCCGCTTGATGGACATGGTGGCCACATTCTGCAGCACAACATACTGCACCTCACTGTGGGGACAAAGAGGGCACCATGATCAGTGGAGCAGGACCAGACACCCTCAGCAAGTCCCTGTGAACACTGGCCAGGACCCAGCACCAGGCTGGTGCCACCAAGATGCTGTCACCCCGTGTCTGGACTGAGCCAGCCCAAAAAGACCTCCAACCTGATGTCCCTCAGGGATCGGCTTTTTGGGGGTCTCTCACAGGGTCTTGGAGCACCCCATGGGTTCCAACAACTGAGGTGGAGGGGTAGGACACCACCACAACTCAGGTGCCACAGACCTGTGACTCCGCAGGAGCCGTACCAGCGCCTTGGCAATGACTCCAACCTCTGCCTTGGGTGCCAGGTGGAAGTAGAGCTGTGCCACGGCCATCACCACCTATGGACACACACCCAAGTGTCACCTGGTGGGAATGGGGGACACCCTGAGGAATGGCCGTGTCCCCCAGTCCCACTCTCAGCACTTGGAGGTAGCCTGACCCTGAGGACACCCATCCCTGGGTGTCCCTCGAGCACCCCAGTGAGTCCTTGACCTTGGGGACATCATAAGCCCAGGCTGATGGACACCACCGGTGGCCCTGGGGGATGAACAGGGTAGGAGTGAGGGCCTCACCGCAGCATTGCGGCTCTGCAGCAGGGGCTTGGTATTGCGCAGGAGCAGGCGGTGGTCAGGGTCCATAACGTAGGGCTTGCGCTTGGCCATCGAGGCTGCCTCTGCCTTGGCATCCTTAGCGTCCTCCTCCTCAGAGCCATAGAAAGCCTTCTCAGTGTTCTCCTCCAGCAAGGACTCCTGCTGGCAGGTGGAACCCTTTGCATCCCCAAGTACATTCCCCCTTCACCCCACCTCCCTAGGGACTCCCAGGACACCCCAAGGCTCCCAGGGCATCCTGTGCTCCTGAACTCACGTTCTGGTTGGGGCTGAGGAACTGGGTGCGGGCGTAGCGGGTCAGCATGTTGATGATGACTACCTGCCCCCACTCCTCCACATCGATGAGCAGGTTGCAGAGCTTGCGGTAATTCTTGTGGATGAGGTCTATGCGCTCTGGGCATACCTCCTCGAATGCCATCACCACGCTGCCAGCCACCAGCTGCAGAGGGAAAGCCTGGGGTGACTTACTGGAGTAGTGGCATCATCAACAAGATGCTGGTTTGGTGGGGATGGTGGCATCTCCATGAGGGTGCCAGTTTGGTGGGCAACCCTTCCTTGTAGGGATGCCAGCTCAGTGGAGTTGGTGAATTCCCCATGAGGATGTTGGCCCTCACAACATGGTTGTTGTAGGGACAGCACCACTCCCACAAGGATGCCAGCTCTCCAGGGATGGCTTCATCCCCATGAGGATACCAGTTGGTGGGAACATCTGCATTCCTGTGAAGATGCCGGATTAGTGGGGACAGTGGCACGCCCAGAGGATTCTGTCTTGCTAGGGACAGTGAACACATCCCCACAAAGATGTTGGCTTGGGAGATGGCTGCATCCGTTCATGGAGGCTGGATCAGTGAGGATAATGGCATCCCTGTGGGGATGGCTGCATCCCCAAGACAACACCAATTTGGTGGGAACATCTCCATCCTCATGAGGACACCAGGCCAGTGATGTTCCCAGATTTAGAGGTGGGGGAAACACAGCACCCTGCTCACCGTGGTCTTGTCCGCCAGCAGCTTCTCGATCACTTCGATGAGCTGGTCCTTCTGGTCTGAGTCGAGGCTGTGAGGGAGGAGCAGGGCAGGTGATGCTGGACCAAACTTCTCCCCACCCCTGCCTGTACCAAGCAGCCAAGACCCTTATTGGTATACCCTAAATTTAGCAGCTGACCCCCCCCCCCCAATTACCTGTACAGCTTGGGGATGGCATGGGCGGCTGTCTTGCGCACGTACGGGGACATGTCTGAGGCGGCCTCCTTGATGGCCAACATCATGATGGGCACGATTATGGGCACGCGGATGCTGGACAGGACCCGCAGGGCACTGGCACGGATCAGCTGGTTGGGATCCTGTGTGGACATGTGGAGGGCTGCAGTACTGCTGTGGGAGGCTCAGTGCTCCTCCAGACCTCCCTTGTGTCCTTAAACCAGCCCACCTTGAGTCCTCGCTGGAAGGTGGAGATGGAGAGCAGGGCCAGATCCTGCTGCTCCTCTGCATAGCGCACCAGGTACACGTACACCAGCTTCTTCACCTGCAGGGTGAAAGTGCCACTTCAGAGCCCCCCAGACTCCAGCCAATCCTCAAAAACAGGGAAAGGGACAGACCCTGGGATGCCACCAGGGCCATCTTCCTCACCTCAATGTTCTTGCAGGCAACATTTTTCACCACAGCTGGGAAGAGGTCGGAGGCATTTTTACCCCGGGCAATCATCTAGTGGGAATGGGAAAAGAAGTGGTGTGACACTGGGCAGCTGGCACAGCAGGGGCCAGTACAACATGACACAGTTCCACACCAGCAGTGGTTCCCACCAGTGACAACAACACCCACCGCCACAATCCTCTTCATGGCCTCCAGCTTGAGTGAATCCTTGTTGCTGTCGAGCATCTCCTTGAGGTCATCATGCCTGAACCACACCAGGGGAAAAAAAATTCCCATTTTCACATTTTTACCTGTTTTTAGTCTTTTTTTTCCTGCTTCCAGCCCGCCATCAGGCCAGCAATCCAACCCTTCATTGTGAATTATTTATGGAGACAGGGGTTGGGTTACAGCCAGGTGAAAGAGGAACCGGAGGGACTGGCATGGTGCTAGGATCCCAGGCACTGGGACAAGAACCCCATCCCATCCTGGCTGTGGTTGTCACCCTACATTGTCCCTAAACCATTGTCCCATCCTGACTTAGCTGGGTGTCCCTTGTCTCCTAACGGACATAGTGGCATGGATGCACCAGCACACCCCATGTGTGTGCTGGGGACCAGCAAAGCCCTTCCCTGGTCCCCTTCCTGGACTGGGAAAATGCCACCAGCCTCTTTCCTCAGGGCCACTGGTCCCCCCTCCCTAAACTGGGGGCACCTGCAAGGCTGAGTCTACCTGCAGCAACTGAGGGTGACCCCCATGGGATGACGCTCGTCCAGAGCCACCATCACCAGAGGGTCTTGGGGGCGCTCCTTGGGGGAGTCTTACCGCGGTGGTGGCCCGGTGCCAGTGTCCACTGCGGGCTTGGTGCCGGCGAGTGGCCGCAGCTCATCGGCTCGCAGGGCGCTGTAGCAGGTGGCTTGTCCAGCCTCGGTGGCCAGCACCGGGCTTGTCACCTCCTCGACCACATCACCACCCTCTGGTGTTTTCGGCCAGCCAGCCGGCCCCACCGGTAGCTGCCGCAGCAGCTTCTGCACCGGCGGCAAGGACATCATAGCTTTGACTGGCAGTAGTGGCCCTGGGGATGGTGACAGGGCTGTGGCCCCGCTCCTGTGCCCAGCACAGTGGGCTGAAACCTGATGCCGCAGTTGGGGTTGGGTTGCAGCCTAGATCAGGACGCCTGAGGCCAACTTGGGATGTCACGTCCAAAGTGACATCTGACCTGCAGCTGGGACTTGGGGACACTGCAGGGAGCTCCTTCCCAGTGCTGCGTGGCTCAGTCCTGGGCAGGGAATGCACATCATGGTGGGACACTCTACCTGGGTGGTAGGGTGGCATGATGGGGCACCTGTGGGTGTCCGACCTGGGCGGTGCGGTCACACTTGGTGCATTTGTCTTGCCTCATGTGCCATGGATGCCATGGATGGCTCAGAGGAGTGGTGACAGACCCGATGTGGCTCTGGCGAAGGGCAGCGCGCAGATTATAGTGACACTAATGGGTGTGGGGGACACTGCCGTGAGGGCGGGGACACTGCCAGAGTGGGAGGCAGAGATGGCAGATCACTGAGGTAACCTGGAGAGACTAGGGGACACAGCCAGGGTGTCAGGGTTGGGCGATGCTGCCAGAATGGGGGACACTGCCTGTGAGGGTCAGGGGACACTGGCAGACATGGGAGCAGGGGAGCACTTCCAGGCTGGGAGACATTGCCAAGGAGAGGTCAGAGAGGGGGAGACTCGGACAAACTGGGAGACACTGCCAGGAGCTCATGGGAGGGACACGCACTCTGCGATGGGGACACTGTCAGTGGGTCATGGATAGAGGGCACTGCCAGACTGGAGGACACTGCCAGTGGATCAGGGTTGGGGGAAATTGTCATACTGGGGGACACAGCCAGGGGAGGGAGTGTTACACTGCCAGACAGGGGCAAGGGACACTACCAAGGGGTCAGGAAAGGGGGGGACACTATGAGATGGGGATGCTGCTAGCAGGTCATGGATGGAGGGCACATCCAGAGTGGGGGACAGTGCCAGGAGCTCAGGACTGGATGGACATTGTCATACTGGGGGACATTGCCAGGGCATCAGAGAGAAGGGGGCACTGCCAGCGGTTCAGGGAAGGGGGGATCCGTTGACATGGGGACACTGCCAGGAGGCCACAGATCAGGGACACATCCAGAATGGAGGACACTCAGCAGCATTAGGGAGGAGTACAGGGAGAGGGGACACTTCCAAACTGGGGACACTGCCAAGAGGTCAGGATGGGTATGCATTCAAAGTGGGGGACACTGCCAGGGAATCAGGACTGGAGGGACACTGTCATATGGGGGGATACTACCACAGGGCCAGGGATGAGGGGACACTGCTGGACTGGGGGACACAGCCAGGGGTAGAGAGCGTGATGCTGTCAGACAGTGATTCAGTGATTTCCCGCTGGGGCAGCAGAGAGGGGAGGACACTGCCAGAGTGGGGAACACTGACGCGGTAGGGAGGGCCAAGAGACATTCCCGCAGCTCCAGGAGCACACCGCCCCATTCCTCTTCACCCCTACCCCCCCGCCCCGAGGAGCCTGTCCCACGCAGGGGTGACATTCCTCAACACCCACCCCCCCNCCCCCCCCCCCCCCCTCCCCACCCCCCTACGCTGGGAATCTCCATGCTGTGGAGCGGGGGTGTCAGCCCAGGAGAGCCACAGGAGCCAGCAGAACCCGTGGTGGGAACACGGTACCCGGGATGCCCGAGCCCGAGGGTGGGAGGTTCAAGGGGGATCCCTGCACAGCTCCCCCAACCGCACCATCTCCAAAATCCCGCGGTGTTCCCACAAAACCCTCTCTGGCCTTTTCAACCTGCAGTGACGGTGGAGGCGACGTGACCGCATTCCCTGCCCCATCCCTGTCCCCATCCTCATCCTTATCCCTATCCACATCGCCATCCTCATCCACATCCCCATCCCTGTCCCCGTCCCCACGTCGGGGGCCGCTCCAGCCCCGGCTCGGGTACCACTTCCCCGCCGAGGACGGCGGCGAAGGCCTGCAGTGGCGGCCACACGGGCAGGCTCGTCCTTGTCCCCTACACCCGCACTGTCCCCACCTCTTGTAGTCGGAGGAGAAGATGCCGCCGCTGGCGGGGTCGTGGCCGTACTCGGGCTCGCCCAGGCTGGAGGAGCCGCCCTTCTCCTCGCCGTAGGCCGGGCTGGCGGCCATGGCGGCGGGAGGGATGCGGGATGCGGGATGCGGGGGGGACGCGGGAACTGATGTCAGCGCGGGCGGGGACGGGCCCGGCCCCGGCCCCCGCCCGGGGGCAGCGCCCGCCTGGATCGACCCCCGCCGGCACCGGGAACGTGAGCGGGGGGAGCTTTGCAGCCCCACAAGGGTCCCCGCGCAGCCCCCGCACCTGCACAGGTTTGGGAGCGGGACACGGGTGATTTTAGGAGGAGCAACGCTGGCGACATAGCTGTGATGTAGTGACTGTCACTGAGCTCATAGCCGCACACATACCAGTCCAGAATCATGAAAATCTGTAATTATAGTAATAGACGTTATTGGGTATGATTATAATTAGACATATTTAAAATAGATTAAATTATTGTAAATAATGTTATATGTTCGGATGTTATAATATGCATTATTATATCCTACTACATTAACTTTTATTATTATTATTATTTATACATTACTGTTTTATATGTATTACTGTGTGCAATATACATAATATTCACTTACATACATATTACATATAATTTATATATTCTATAACATGCTGCATACTGTGTACCATATATTGCATGCTATTTATTACATTACATTATATTACAGATTTCATTACTTATGCAATACTATATATTTGCCATATTCAATCATACTATATTATAGATAATCCATAAACCATTCTGCATTCTACAGTTTATATATTATAGAATATATGCAATATGTTATATATGCTATATGTTATACTATGTCATGTTATATTGCAGATTATATTAATCCTATTACATAGAATACTATATAGTATATAGTATTTAATGTAGTACGTTATATAATGTGTATTATGTATTATCTACTGTATGATAAAATTCAATTTTTTATGATCTATGTTCCACATGATAGTATATATGATGTATGATATCTGAATTGTTATATATATTAGGTATGGTATGGTATTAATTTATATTATTCTAATAGATATTGTTATAGATATTGTAGTTTATATTTAATATTATCATCAATAACACAATAGGAATTATTATATACCAGATACATTATCATATATTAACTATACTACAGATGTTAAATACAAATATTATTATATAGATGACTATGCTTATTAAGATGTTTCATATATATATTTTATAGAATATATTACTATAAATTATATCTATTATAAGATATCATTATTGATACTATTATAGTTGAGATTTTGTTTGCATTTCTTTGATTTTTCCCAGGTACTTTATACTATTGGCAGATATTCCCACTATTATTTCTCCAGGCAACTGACCAACCCCAGAGCTGGTGTGGATTGGGCAGCACTCACCCCATCCCACAGGAGTGAGGCAGCAAGGGAAAATGGCCATGGTTCAAGTAGCAGGATTGAATAAAGCATCTAATTATTGGACAGCAATTAATTGTCAGCACGGAGACTCCAGCCCGCCCTGAGACCCCACAGTCCTCCCAGGGACCCCAACCCTGCTTGGACCTCTGACCTTCCTGTGGACCCTGCTGCTCTCCTGGAGACCCCACCCCTCAGGAGACACAGAGAAGAGCCACACTCCACCTTCTTTCCCCCCATAATCACAGATAAAATCCCACTGGACATTCCCTTCTGCCTGCTGAACTGCCCAGCTCTTTCAGCTTCCCTTCCTGCGGGAAATGCTCCAGTCCCTTGGTGGCCCTTTGTGGTGTCTCTCCAGTCTGTCCTTGTCTCTCTCATGCTGGAGAGCCCAGCACGGGACCCAGCACTCCAGGGGTGCCAGGATCACCATGGGTTGGTGACTGACCCCCCTTTACTGCAGATACACTCTACCCCATCAACTGGACCAGTAATGAAGAGATTGACCAGGACCGGACACAGAATTGATCCCTGGGGCACACCACCGGTCTCCAGCCAGACCTGATCCAGCCTTTTGGCCCATTTTCAACTCAGCAGTCCACATCATATTCATTTTTATGCCCAAAAATAAATTCCAGCAGTGAAAGAGGCAGATGTTTGTCTCAGGAGGCCATGGGGAGCAAAGAGCAGCCTCTCCCTTCAAGGTGTGTCAAGGTGGGACATCACTTGACAGCAGCTTCTGGGAAAAGTGAGAAAACAATAAATCAAACAGGGTTGGCTCAGGGTTTCCATGTAACTGTTTATTGAGGATTTACAGGAGGATTGACAAATGACTGGTGCAGTTCCAGTCCCCAGGGGAGGATGCTCCAGCCCCACCTGCTTCCCAGGAGCACCGTCACCTCCATCACTGCAGCGCTGGGGACACCTGGGAGAAAAAAGAGGTTTGGTGACACTTGGCTGGAGCAGGTGCCAAGGCGTCCCTGCGTGGCGGCACCTGATCTGGTGGTGGCACCCACCATGGCACCAGCAAGGTGGCCCAGCCCCAGGAGGGCGAGGGCGAAGTGGATGCAGTTGCAGGTGATGGTGTTGTACTCCACTGGCTGGTCCATGGCCGCCCGGATCCGCCGCCGCAGGGCAGCCGTGTCCAGCCCTCCCTTCCTGCGGAGCACCTTGGCCGGGCCCCGTGTCCGCAGGAGGTGGCTCTTGCCGTGCTTAGCCACGATGCCCAATGGTGACGTCCCTGAGCTGCCTGCAGGGCAAAGTGGACTCTGTCTATACCCCATGCCCCTTCCATGGAGATGTCCCCATGCCATGACACCTCCTGGGGCTCACCTTCCAGGTGGATGATCTCCCCGTCACCGCAGTAGATGCCAGCATGGGCACCCCACCAGCCAGGGCCCCCGGAGGCCAGCGGGAAGAGGAAGAGGTCCCCGGGCTGGGGCTCAGCCACCCCGTTGGGGACCATGTCAAAGTGTTGTCCCAGCAGCTCCTCGCAGAGGAAGAACCCTGCTGTGGTCACTGCCCCAGTCACTGCCTGGGGACCCAGTTGTGTTTCAGGGCCACTGGTGCCCTGGGGACACCGGCAGCATCACTGACCTGCTGGCTCATCCCACATCCTTGGTGGCTTAAGCACAGCTTGGGTCTCAGGTCTCCATGGGTGGAAACCCTCTGGGAAGGGGCTGCCTCCTCTAGGTGCTGAAGCACCCACGGGTGCCGAGGAAAAGGCAGGGTGTGCAGGATTCAGCCCAGTTGTGCCAGGGGGTGAGATGGGCAGTGCAGGGCACAGGGCAATGCCAGCACTTACCTTCCTGGAGCTTCTTGCCTGGAGGGACAGATACCTTGCATCAGCCCCAGTGGCACTCGTGTCATGGCTCAGCCCTGGCCTGGGCTGCTGCCACCCCCTGCCCAAGCACCTGGCTGGGATTCTCATGCCAGCACCCCCAAACCTGCCGCACCCAGGAGCCCAGCCAGTGCCAGGGCTGGAGGAACAGCCAGTCCGGGGCTTGCAGCATCTGAAGGAGGGAGCTCACCTGTGGGGAGAGGGCGCAGGGCAAGACAGGGACCTGTCCCCTTCTGACACCCGTCCCCTGCCACCACCCATCTCTGCCAGCACGCAGTCCAGCCCAGCTTCCCAGGCCACACATCCCCCTCCCCCCCGCCCAGACCCAGCACCAGGCAGGTCCCAGCTGCGGGGTCCAGGGGCACTGGGTACTATGGCAGAGGGGTGGGATCACCTGGATGCAGGTGTCTTCCCTGCCAGCTCCCCCTTTACCTGGGCGAGGAGATTCATCTGCAAGGAGAAAACACGATGTCCCGAGAGCTGGGGACAAGTATCCCATACCTCGAGGACTTCTTTGTCCCCACAGTTGTGGTGACGTCACCCTGCTGAAACCCAAGCTGCAGCCTCAGTGCTCGCTCTGTGCCCTGCTGCCTCACCTTGGGGTCAGCTCCCAGGTCCCCTCACCCCACTGTGTTTCCCAAGCTGCCGCTGCTCCAAAGGTGGCTGCGGGGCAGGACCTCGGCCCGCCCCCACTGCGGTGGCTCTTGGCAGCGGCACATGGCTCCACCAGTGCCTGGGAATGTGCCCGGACCGGCTGCACCGTGGCACTGTGCCCATCCTGTAGGGCCAGTCCCAGGGGGGCAAACCCAACCTGGTGTGACATTTCATCCACAAACCTCTTGGGTGACCCCAAAGGAGTCAGGAGACAGCCCCGTGGCCACAATGCTGTGGTAACCAGTGACCACCAGGCTTATGACAAATCACCTCTTGGTGCCAAAACCCTCTGGCCCTGGGAGGCCATCAGCCTGTACCCAGCCCCATGTCCTGGGGATGGACACCAGCCTGTCCCCGGCCCTGTCACCCCAGAATGGTGCATGCCCAGGGTCAGCTCCAGAGTCACATTAAACTTTAATCCTGGTGCCAGGGGTCAGTGAAGGCTTTAGCAGGGCTCAGGTGGGTGACTGTCACCCTCTGTCATCGGGCAACCTTCAAAGAATCATTTATCAAGGAGCGTCCAATAAACAAGAGCTAATTACAGGTGAAACCCGAGCCTGGCCTGGACCCAGCTCAGTGCAGGCAGCCACATTAACCCTTCCCAGCCACCTCCAGTCCCACAGCCAGCCTCCTGGAACTTCATGTCATCTTCTTGTTGGTCTTGTCCCCTTCTGATCTCCACCATCCTCTCCTGGTCTCTGTTGTCTTGTCCACATGTACCCATCACATCCTTCTCATTCCCATCCTCTCCTCCCAGTCCTCATCATCCCATCTCAGTCCTTACTATCCCCTCATGATCTTCATCCACCCCAATTGCATTCCACTGTCCCCTCATGATCTCTGTCACACCTTCCCGGTCCCCATCATCCTCACATGGTCCCTATTGTCATGTCCTGGTCTCCATCATCCCTTCTTGGTCACTGCTGTCACCCCCTGCTCTCCACATTTGTCAGTGTCTCTGGGTCACCATCAAAATATACAGGTTCCCATTGTCCCCTCCTGATCCTCATTATTGCCTCCCAGTCCTCATCACCTCCTCCTTGTTCCCATCACCCTCTCCTGATCCTTTTTGTCACCTCTTGGTCCCCATCATCTCCCCTCCTTCCCCCATTGGCTCCTCTTGGTCTCCAACATCCCCTCCTGGTCCCCACTGTTTCCCCTTGGTCCCCACTATCTCCTCCCGATTCCCATCATGTTCTCTTTGTCCCCATTGTCTCCTTGTCCTCACTGTCCTGTCCCATTCCCCACCACTCCATGCTGTCACCAACAGGAGCAGGACTGCCAGGACAGTGGTGCTTCCCTGGGTCACTCAATGTCCCCAGCCAAGCTGTCCCTGGCCAGGGTGCATCCACCAGCTCCCTAGAGCCAGTGGAATTAGGGTGGCTGGAACCCTGGGGCTGCTCCTGACTGCGGGTCTCAAGCCCATCGCCAGCATCTTTGGGTAATTAGTAAATTAGTAATTAAACACTCTCTGCCTGCTGGGGGGAAGGGGAAGGGGGGCAGATCCCAAGGTTTTAGGCTGGGTAATCCCGTGGCATCTGCCCCAGCATCTGTCACCGAGCCGAGTCACGACCCTGCCTCGGGCTTTAACATTTGCTCCTTCACCCCCACCCACCGCCCCTCGGCCGTGGCGTCAGGCCTGCTCGTGTCGCACCCAAAACAGGCTGGGTTGGGCTCCCAGGAGTGCCCAGTTGGGTGCTCATGGAGCCCTCATCCCCAGGAAGAGGACAGGGTGCTGCTCCATGGGGAGCCCACCATAGGGACAGCACCCAGCTGGGCGTAATAGAGAAACGGGGTGGGAAACCATATTTTTGTAATTATTGGCTTTCCTGGGGGTGCTGATGATTGGCTAGCAGCAGATGGTTGGCCCAGCTAATCCCCCTCCCAAATCCCTGCTCCAGAGCTGGCTTTTACCCAACGGTGAGGAGGGGACGGGCAAATTAGCCGACTCAGCTGTATCGCCACGCTGGCCGCTCCCCACCGTCCCTGGTACCGGCCGCCTGTGTCCCCACGGCTGGGCTGGCACGCCAGGATGCAAGTGTTCGTGTCACCCCCAGATCGGGCACTGGGGAGTGTTTCACCCATGGGTGAGAGGTGCGGAGGCACCCAAGGGCCAGGCAGGGAGGTGACAGCTTGCTCCCGCCGCATTAGCCCAGCGTCATTAATTCTGCCGCAGGAGGAGGCGGCCACTGCCGCAGATGGTGGCAGTCAGAGATCTGGGTCAGGACAGGGGGCTGCGGGTGGGACAGGGCACCCTGGGGAAATGAGGGGTCCCAGCGTGGGAGGGAGCTGGAGGCAGGGGGCATGGAGCCATGGTGCAGGCAGGGATGGGGTCACGGTGCAGGCAGGGATGGAGCCATGGTGCAGACAGGAAGGATGGTGGAGCCACCCATTCAGTCAGGAAAGGGTGATGGAATGTTGCTGCACATGGGAACATGGAGCCATGGTGCAGGCAAGGGTGATAGAGTGAGTCACAGTGCAGACAGTTAAAAACCGAGAAACACTTCAGGCAAAAAGGACGGAAGTAGGTTCTAGGCAGGAGGATGGAGCCATGCCGCAGGCAGGGGGATGCGGGAATGCTGAAGGCAGCAGGGATGGAGCCACACATCAGTCAGGGATGCCGGAGGGGTGACCCCCAGCTCCTGGATCCACTAGAGTGCCTGCTGCCAGCCCTCAGCAGGGACCTGTTACCAGTGCCTGAACCCTGGGACACCTTCAGGGCATCGAGACCCCTGAGCCGCTCTGGAAGGGGCACAGCAGGCCGGGAACCCCTGTCCTCAGCCTGGCCCATCGCTGGGGACAAGCCGGGTCCGTGACGGTGGCCACCCGCCACCCCCCTGAGCGGGGCGGGGGAAGTTTAGCGGCTAAAGCCCACAAATCCCAAATTGTGCTGCCCTGTTACCGCGAGGGTTTAGCGGTGGTTGCGTAACCTCGAGGGCCACCTGGCCCCCACCCTCTGCGGTGTCAGCAGCCCCAACATCCGCGGAGGCCGCCGTCCTCGGGAGGGGATGCTGAGGCACAGCGGGGTCCCTACCGAGCATCCTCCCTCCCCTCACCATCAGGGCCAGTAATTAATTACTTGGGGGCAAGGAAATTACCCCCCTTAATTACCACTTTTCGTTATTCCCCTCTAACCGCCTTAGTGAAGGGCTTATGCGCTTACAGGACCTGGTGGGTCCCAAAGGGAGGATGACACACATGGGGGGTCCCCAGCCCAAGCCCCATCTCCCACCTCTGCCGCAATCTCGGCCTCGCAGTGCTGGGGGGCACTGACAGGGTGACACCTCCACGGTGGCCCCGCGGCGGCGCGCGGGGGGGGTGGCTTGGGTGTCGCGGGGTTTAGGGTTACAGGGCCGGGGCTCAGCACCTTTTTAATTCTTCATCGCGTGGCTGATTGATCCCCCCCGCCCCGCGCAGACACTAAAGATTAAGAGGGTGACAAAGAGGCGGCTGCTTACACAGCGCCCGCCGCTAAGCCGCCTTGAAGAGAGCAAGGCAAGAGCCCCGGTGGCCGCAGAGCCGGAGCACCCACCGCCTGGCCAGACCCTCCGCGGGGATCCAGAGGGACAGGACAGGGAGACGCCGGGAGCGCCGCGTGCGGGATGGCTGCGTCCCCGGCGGGGTCGGTGGTGAGCGCCGGGCTGGATGAGAGTCCCACGGGTAAGAGGTGGTTCCACTGGGCTGGTGAGACACGGAGGGACATGGGTTTTTCTCTGGGATGGCTCGGCCCCCACTGTGGTCATTCCCCAAGATGCCTGGGGGTCCTCTTCACGGTTCTTCTCGGGGATACTTGGAATCCCCATAATGGTCAATCACTGAGATACTTGGGGTCCTCCATTGCAGTTTTTCTCTGAGATGCCTGGGATCATCATGGCCTTCTTGTGGATGCCTTTGGTCCCCATCGTGGCCCTTTTCTGAGATATCTTGGGCGTCCCTGTTATGGTGGCGGTCACACACCCAGTGTCCCCATCATAGTTGTTTGGGATGTTTGTGTTCTCCATTGCCAACCTTCTCCAGAATGGCGGGGCTCCTCCTCATGGTCCTTATCCTGGGTGCCCAGGGTCCCCATCATGGTCCGCTAGGATGCCTGGGGTCTTCAGCTGTCATCCTTCTCCAGGATGCTGACTCCCCATCATGGTCCTTTACTAGGCCAGGATGCCTGCAGTGCCTGACCCTCTCCATGGTATCCATGGTCCTCATTTGTGTTCCTTCTCCAGGATCCCTGAGGTCCCCAGCTATGGTCCTTCTCCAGGGTTCCTGGGGTCCCCAGTCAAAACCCTCTCCTGGATACCCTTGGTGCCTGGCCCTTCACCAGGATCCCCACAGTTCCCTGCTGTGACCCTTGTCTGGGGTGCCCCATGTCCCCAGAGCTGTCCCTTCTCCAGGACACCTCCCATCCCTCTCTGGGATGCTTAGTCCCCTTCCTGGGATGCCTGGTGTCCCCATCCCTAAGAACACCATTTCATCCCTTTTTTTTTTTTTTTTTTTTCCAAATTCCTGTGAGAGCTCATCCTGCATCATTCTGTGTGCTGGGGCGTGGGAAGGTGGTGAACCCCACGTGGAGTCCCCGAGGGGTCCCCATTTATGTCCCTGGGCTGAACAGCAGAGACAGGAGCCACCCCATCTCCAGGATGCTGGGAGGCGGCAGGGACTGTGGGCGGTACAAGGGACATTGGGATGCCCAGAATCAACCCAGATAGGACGGTTCCACTTCCACAGGGCTGACCCCGGCTCCCGGGAAAGAGCTGAGCCCGGTGCTGCTGTGCAAGGTGTGTGGGGACACCAGCAGTGGGAAGCACTACGGCATCTACGCCTGCAACGGCTGCAGCGGCTTCTTCAAGCGCAGCGTCCGCAGGAAGCTCATCTACAGGTGGGAACAGGCGTGGGAGTCCCCATGGGGCAGGGAATGGGGGGATGGGCAGCCAGAGAGGCAGGGACCCTGCAGATGGGCATCCAGGGGGGCAAGAACCAGGGTCCCATGGACAGATGCCATCAAGGAAAGGACATCCCGCAGGGCAGGGACCCCAGGAATGGCCACCCAGGGAGCCAGGGATCCAGAGGGTGGACACATTGGGGCAGGAGTGAGGGGAACAGGCACCTAGCAGGGTAGGGACACCCAGCAGAGCAGGGACGCCATGGGATGGGGCAGCCAGCAGGGAAGGGATGGACACCCTGTGGGACAGGGACCTTGCAGATGGACACTCAGCAGGCCAGGGACCCCAGGGCATGGGCAATGGGTGGGGCAGGGTTACTTAAAAGCATGCAGGGGACAGGCATGCAGGGGGCAGAGGCACCTGTAGAGAGGGTGTCCAGAGCTCCCTGATGGGGCCAAAACACCCATCAAGGCAAAGCATTCACTGGGACTGGGCACCCTTGGAGTGAGGACAGGACACCTCTTGGGGACAGGGTGCCCACAGTGGTGGGGCACTTGTTGGGTGGAGGGAACTCATGGGGAGAGACATGGTGCCTATGGGGGAGGACCCTCCTCGGGGACAGGGGCCCCCTCAGGGGCTGCAGCCAGGTGCCACCTCTCCCCATAGGTGCCAGGCGGGGACGGGGTTGTGCCCAGTGGACAAGGCTCACCGCAACCAGTGCCAGGCCTGCCGGCTCAAGAAGTGCCTGCAGGCTGGCATGAACAAGGACGGTAAGATGGGGGGCACACAGTGACGAATAGCAGGGAGTGACAGCGGGGTGGCCGGTGCTGATGCCACCTTCTCTGCACAGCTGTGCAGAATGAGCGCCAGCCCCGCAGCACAGCCCAGGTCCAGCTGGACAGCATCCAGCTGGATGCTGAGCTGCCCCCTGAGCACGTGGCCACCACATGTGAGGTCCCCCCACCACCCTGTCCGGCTCCTCGTGCTCCCGGTGCCACTGTCACCTCGGGTCCTCGAGTGCCCACACCACCCACCAACCATCGCTTCATGGCCAGCCTGATGACGGCCGAAACCTGCGCCAAGCTGGAGCCCGAGGACGGTGGGTGGCTGCCAGTGGAGAGGGGGGTGGGTGGGTGGCGGATGTCCCTGGGTGTGGTGACAACCAGTGTCCTCTTCCACCCCTGCAGCTGATGAGACGGTGGATGTGATGGGCAGTGAGCCGGAGCGGGCAACTGGCGAGTACCAGGTGGCGCCGTACCCGGCAGCCAGTCCCGAAAACATCTACGAGACCTCAGCACGTCTCCTCTTCATGGCTGTGAAATGGGCCAAGAACCTGCCCGTCTTCTCCAACCTGCCCTTCCGCGACCAGGTGGGGCTGGCAATCTCCATGAGGAATTGGGGATCTGCCTATGGGGCCACAGGAACCCCCAAAAAAGTAGCAGCCAGTTGGGGTAGCTGGAGCATCTCCACAACATTCTCAGGGCTCCCCTGCAGATGCTCGTCAGCCCAACTGGCTGTGGTGGCAACAGGTCCTGGAGACTTTGGGGGTGACAGGGGTTTTGGGGTTCCCCCCTCTCTCCCCAGGTGATCCTGCTGGAGGAAGCATGGAGTGAGCTGTTCCTGCTCTGTGCCATCCAGTGGTCCATGCCCCTGGAGAGCTGCCCACTCCTGGCCGTCCCCGAGCCAACCCCTGGGAAGCTGCTGCCGGCCACCCTGGACGTGCGGGCGCTGCAGGAGACCCTGGGCCGCTTCAAGGCTTTGGCCGTTGACCCCACGGAATTTGCCTGCATGAAGGCCGTGGTGCTCTTCAAACCAGGTGAGGCCACCCCCAGCACCCACCACCGGCCATCCCCCTGCCCCTCCCCAGCCTGTCACCCCCTTGTCCCTGCAGAGACCCGTGGCCTGAAGGACCCTGAGCAGGTGGAGAATCTGCAGGACCAGTCACAGGTGATGCTGGGCCAGCACAACCGTTCCCACTACCCTGGGCAACCCGTCAGGTACCGCTGTCCCCACGTCCTCACGGGTGACACCAGGGTGGGACACCCACCCATGGCCACCGCTCCATCCCCCAGGTTTGGGAAGCTGCTGCTGCTCCTCCCAGCGCTGCGCTTCATCTCCTCGGAGCGTGTGGAGCTGCTCTTCTTCCGCCGCACCATCGGCAACACCCCCATGGAGAAGCTGCTGTGTGACATGTTCAAGAACTGAACCCCCTTCCCGCTGTCACCTGGCTTGTTTGTCACCCTGTGCTGGCACCCTGTCACCCTCACCCTGGGTCTTCTCACCCTGGGGTGTGAAGGTGCCCATGGCCCCACCTCTGGGGCAACATCCAGGACTGTGGAATGCTGCCGGCAGCTGCAAGGTGGGACCAGCTTCCCTGGGGGTGGAAGGGGGATGTCCCCAAGCGAGTGCCCAATGCACTGGCAGCACCTCACCGATGGTGCCCCAAATGCTGGAAGAACCCAAGCAAAGGCAGCTTGGCACCATGGGGACCCACTGCCACCCAGGGTCACCAGTCTGGGGGGACACTCAGGGATGATGCCAACCTGGGGCATGACATCAGCCAGGGATGACAAGGGCGGTGCCAGCCTTGGGGTGACACCAGCCCGGGGTGACACTCGCCAAAGGTGGTGCCACCTGGGAGTGCCACCAGACTGGGACATCCTCAGGTTGATCCCAGACCAGGGCTGACACTGGACAGGGGTGACCCCAGCCCGGGGTGACGAGGTGACAGACCCTTGTCCCCGTGTTCCGGGGTCTCCCGCTTGTGTCCCCCATTTCATACTCGGAATAAAGAGAGTTTTGAAGCCAGAGTCCCTGTGCCAATGACTTGGGTCCCCTTGGATGGGGACCGGGGGGGACCAGCTGAATGTTAATAACCTGAATAGAAATAAATAAAAATCAATAATCTGAATATAAGTACCTTGAAAATAAAGTATCTGAATGGAAATAAAGTAAATAGAAGTAAAACTAGTATAAATAATCTGAATTAAATAACAAATATGAGAAATAGAAAAACAGGAACAAAAAAAAAAAAAAGAAAAAAAAAAAAAAAAAAAAAAAAACTGAAATTTATTGAAAAAAAAANNNNAAAAAAAAAAAAAAAAAAAAAAAAAAAAAAAAAAAAAAAAAAAAAAAAAAAAAAAAAAAAAAAAAAAAAAGAAAATAAATAACCTGAAATTATCTGAATATAAAAAAGATAAATATAAATAATCTGTTTGGAAATAATCTGTGGGAAAGAATCTGAATGAAGTAATTTAAATAGAAATATAATAAAACTAAATAAACTGAAACACTCTGAATAGAAATTAACTGAAAATAAACTATCTTATTGTAAGTAGATGAATATGAGTAATCTGACTAGATAAAATGGGAATGAAATAGTACAAATGCAAATAAAATGAAATTAAATAATCTTAATAGAAATAAAATGCATGTAAATTATTGGAATAGAAATATCTGCTTTGAAATGTCCTTAATTAAATAAACTAATAATCTGAAATAATATAAATAGAAATAAATTGAGAATAAACAAACTATATAAATATGAAAAACATAATGAATCTCATTGGAAGTCATCTGAATTAAATTACATGGACAGAAATAAAATGAAATAATCTGAACAGAAATAAATTGAAAATAAATAGTCTGAATATAAACAGTCTACCTAAAACTAATCTGAATAATCTGAAATAATCTGAATACAGAAAAATTGAGAATAAATTATCTAAATAAAAATGAAATCTAAATTACCTGATTAAAATAATTTGTTTATAAATAATCTGTATATGCATAAATAAAAATAATGTGAATAACAAGTAAGAGAAATAGAAATTCTCTGAACATAAATAATGAGAATGTGAATAACCAACATTAAACAATCTGGAGGGAAGTGATCTGGAGCCCTGGCTCCCCATCCCAGCTCCTCCATCCACACGGGATTGGGACGTAGAGCTGCTCCATGCACATGGGGACCGGGAAAATCCACAACTTCAGAACCCCATGGAACAAATGGAACAAGCCCCAGAGCCCCAGGATGTGGGCAGGGGCTGGCAGGAACAGCGTCCCACTGGGAATTCTTGGCCTTTGCAGAATGAGACTTTTATTTGTCCGTTTTTGTCAGTTTGTACAAGATTCCGAGCGCGGGCGACGCGGGATAATATATCCTCTTACATACAGACTCTGTTTAGTTTACAAGCAGCGACTTTATAAATTACTTAGAAAACTTTCCATGAAAAATAACAATAATTCCCCTCACAGCCCTCCAGTAGTCAGTACATTCAGCCCTCTGGAAAACCCTCTGGGACCCCAAATCCTGCAGGGAAGGGCTGGGAAGGAGCGGGGGAGATGCCGGGGGTAGGGGGCCCTGGAACACACCATTATCCCTCCAGCCCTGCTCAGCTCCTGCCACAGCTGGATTTTATACATATATATATATATATATATATATGTTTCTTTGACATATGTTTTTCTTTATACATATAACCACAAATATATTTTATATATATAAAGAAACATATTTTCTATATATTCTATATATATGCCATACATTTATCTATGTTGAGAAGTCTATTTTATTTATGTATTTTCCCTACACTCCATACATTTTCATATATGTGAAGAAATAGAGAGAAAATATATTTCTTTATATATACTATATATTTCCTTTATATATTTCTTTACAGAGAAATAAACTCTTTATTATAAAGAAATATATAAATGTATGTGAAGAAACATATATAAACATACACATTAAACATATATTAAATATGTTTAAAT